>SNQJ01S0056492.1:0-14259 GCA_010110895.2 Picea sitchensis | reverse complement strand
AGATAAGTCCCAAGCTTTGACATGTTTCACAATAGGAAAAGTCACAAATTTCGAGAGGGGCAATTGATTTACCACAACAAGAGAGAAACCATAGAAGAAGATATAAGGAACTAGAAAATATGAGGAAGAAAGTGAAAGCAACAGAAAATAAAATAGCAATTTAGGATGAAAAGATGAAAGAAAAATAAATATACACGATGGGAGGTATTAGAAAAATGTCGAGTTATTGAAATGATGATCACGTAAGAGAAAAATTCTAGATGAGGCATGGAAAAAACCTCTTAAGAGTCATTGCCTTAAATAATAATATGGATTTATCATTGTATTGAAGTATATGTATACACTATAGACAATGGCCTCTCGCATGTGATTAGGTTCATTCCCTATTTTGTTTAGATTGGTGCTCTTGAGCCCAGAGGTCTTATATGTAACTTTTCTATTTGCATATTAATAGAAAAAAACGATTATTTTTCGAGTATTAATAGAAAAACCGATTATTTTTTAAGTGTTAATCATTATCATATTTAAGTTAAAATTCTATTATTTAAATTACATCCATTATTTTTTTAATATTATTATTATGTTTTATATTATATATTTTACTTAATGTGTTGTAATTATATTATATCGTACTAAGGTATGAGCGCATAGGCCTTGTTCACTTTTCTTAACAAACTATGAAAAATTGATAAAGTATTTACAAACCATCCACTTTATGAAAGGTGAAAACTTTTGCAACTATATTAATATATTAAGTAAAGCTATATAATGATGGTAGATAACTTGTCATTCTTTTGCATACTTTATTATAGTTCAATTTATATCATGTTACATATTTGACATTCTAAAAGATGAACAGTTTGAAGAGGAAAAAGACCTCCTTATTGAGGAGGTTGAACAGTTTGAAGAGGAAAAAGACCTCCTTATTGAGGAGGTTGAAAGGATGCATACATTTATAATAGTCAGTAGAATTTTTATTGATTTAATTTTATGATATATATAATTTTTTATTAAAAAAAATGGTATATGTATTTATTTGGATTAAATTGTAATGTAATTTCTTTAAAATCTTTATTGATATTGTATTACAAAATAGTCATGTTATAAAATATTTTAAATTTTAATTAGGAAAATTCATATACATTTTCTTGAGAAAAAAAGTACATCGTTGCCATAAATTCATTCTTGAATGTTTATAAGGAATGGGTGACATGTCTCATTACATTATCTTAAAATGCATGCCTAAAATGCATCACATCCTTTCATTATCTTAAAATGCATGCCTAAAATAGCTTGATGCTTGAAAGTGAAATTTGATTATAGAAGCAAAGTATGAATCAACATGTGGGGAGGTAGGAAAATCCATGCCCTTTTGTATGTAATAACTCTACATGTAACACAAAGGTACAAGGATGATTTCATAAACATTTACTACAAAATTAACATCTCCAACTTTTCAATTATTGCACATGCAAACATTTAATCTACAAAATAAGCATTTTCAGTGTTTATGCATTTTTTCATCACAAATAGTAAAATGAATGCCCATGCATGTAGGAAGGTAAAATTCATCATTTCCAAATATTTGAATGTTCCTTGGAACACTAAGAATATTCGTATACCAAGGAAAACTTTAGGGGGTAAATTCTCATGCTTTTCCCAAAAAAGATTCTTGAATTTCCATTTTTTATAAAAATAGTTCACCCAACTCTATAGGATAAAATTATTTTATCTTAAAAATTGCCAAAAAATTATATAAAATATATAAAATCCTTAGAAATTTGAATATTTTTACAAAAATATTGCCAAACGTTTTAAATTTTGCATATTAAGGACTAGTAATATTCACCAAGGTTTATACACTTTAAGATAAATTTCCATCCTTCAAATTTTTCGTGGCATACACTATTATAATTTCATTTTCAATCTGGAAAAATTTTGAGAAATGCATATTGTATCATAAGATTCTTTCACGATTTTGCATAGAATGTTTCTTTTTTTTTTCTTTTTAATTTTTCTCTTAATTTATAACAATATGAATTTTTATATGACTCTCAGCTTCCATCATTGGGATATCAACAACCATCCCTTGAACCATCTTCTAGTTCCAACTTCTAAAAGGGTTTAGACCCATTCCATTTCGAGCCTTTATGCCACACCATTGGGCTAGCAATGCCCATTTTAAGTAACTCGTATGAAATTAAACCATGAAGCCTCTTGAGAATGGCATTATAGGGGTTAAATAATTGAAATCCAGCCTTCAAAGATGAACAAATCTTCTGATAATGGGATTTTCCATTATAAAGGTCCACGATTACACAATACCCTTTCAAAAAAGACATTTTTTTCTGAAATCTACAAAGATTCATCCTAATTCCTTCCTTTAAATATAACCAAAGGGGGGCATTGTATTTCGTTGCTCTGCCCTACCTTGTTTCTTGAGGATGAAACACCCATTTTACTATGAATCATAGCTTCTATTATTGAGATATTAATAACAGTTGAACAATTCACTTTCAGTATTTCATTGCTCTTACCTACTTCATTTCTTAAAGATGAAACATCAATTTTATTGTTATTTTTAGCTTCCATCGTATGGATGTCAACAACAGTTGCCCCTTGCATTTCATGTGTTTCACCGCTCTGACCTGCCTGATTTCTTAAGGATAAAACATCTAAAGTTTTATTGCATGATTATTGAAAAACATCATTGGGGTACCTATAACAACTACCCCTTGCATTTTTAGTGTTTGATCACTTTGACCTAGATTGTTTCCTAAAATCAACGAGATTGACAAAGTCAGAGTGGAAGAAAAACATGTACTTTGCACAAATTATCTATATTGACAAAGTCGGAGTAGAAGTAAAACATGTACTTTACACAATTATCTAGATTGACAAAGTCATAATGATATGTAATAAATTTAATTAGCATAACACTCACTAGTGGAGGGAAAGTCATGTTGTAGATTTCTTTTGTTAACAATATTTTTCCCCTCATGCTTTTCAAAGCAATGTGATTCATGATAAGCCTATTCATCATATTTTCTTATTGGATTTGATCTTGGAATACAATTATTGAACTATGAGGACAAACCAATATTTAAACATGCACATTATGAGTTATCTTGAACTATAAAATAAAAATAGAATGAAATACAATTTAAAATTAAGACAAACTTATTGTTGGCATTGCAATCAATGATTTCTTATGTTATTTTACCCATGAGTGAAATAGTTGTTTTACTTGTTGAGAAGTAACCTCAAGGATATAGGATGCTAATTGTGTTGTGGTTTCCTTATTTGATGGACATTTTGACTTATCATATATAATATGAATTTGATTTCTAATATTTGAAGGAAAGAATCTTCTTTGTCTAAAATTTTTGAAACTACCTGCTAACCTCATAACAATCTTGAAAAATTGTTCTCTCATCTCATTTACAAAACACATTATATCATGTTCGAATGTATTTCTATACTCGTTAGAAACTCTTATTCCTCCTCCTTGGTTGCTATTCAAAATTTTCATTTCCATATTCTTGTGTTTCATTATTTCATTCCTTAATCATCCCAAAGTTTAATGATGAACAAAAATAGCCATCTCAAGAGCATGGGCCCTTTAAACATGCATATAACGAACCATCTCATCTCCTAAATAATAACAAAACAACCAAAGCCACTCACTGGAAGGATGTCAATCCTACAATGAAAATGGTTGAAAATGTTTATCATGAATGCAATGATACTATCATTTTGAAATATATAATGTGACGAACTTAATATAAATTTGTGTACATTTCCCAAACACATATGCATCATCCCCTTTGCACCCTTTCAATTGTAACATCAGTTATAACACTTCCACATCCTCACCAACTTTTTATACTTTTATTCATACAGTAGGCCTTCACTAACCTATAAACAAGACATTTCAATGCATATGATTAATTACTAAGGTTTCTATTCAAAATTATATACAACTGAGAGCCAATTTTACTCCTTTACCATCACAACATCAACATTTATTATTAGTCAAGACCCACATAAAAATATTGGATATGTTAACATAATTATTAAACCTTTAAAATTACCTCATGCCAAATGAGGATCATGTGTGATGTTGAACCATCTAATTTCCCATATTTAATATCATTTCACTCTTGGATTTTATGAAGGTATGGTTCCCTAGGCTTACAAACCTTGATATTCTCCATCTCATCCCAAATTTGAAAAAAATTGGTTTCCTCGGTTCTTCCAGTTTGATGAATCTTATTGTAATATTGTGCAATTCTTTGAATTTTTATGAAACATCAAAATTGTTATAATTCTAGCATGGAAAGCACAATATACAAGCCTAGACAATGAGCCAGGGGTCAACTATAATTGACAGTACATGTCTCACTTGGTGTGAGTTAGTTAAATACTAAGAAGCTTCATTTATAATTAAGAATTAATTCTGAAAGTGTGTCATTTTCATCATTTGTTCTATTCATGGGTTAGCTCTTCATAATATTCAATTGTCTACTAGAAAAGGTTGCATGAATTTCTATAATATGCTCGTCCAAATTTTCTCCCCATCCTTTGCTTGAATCCAAAGCAAGATTCAACTCTTAATGTTTTAAAATAAATTAATATTAAGAAATTAATGACAAGATAGAAACATAAATTTAAACTTGTAATTAATATAGCTTACTAATATCATCTTTGGTGATGCTACATACAACTCAAAAACATAAAAAATCGTATCCCCTTCTCATATTTAAATTTTATCTATAACCATGTGTATATCTTTTTAATGGCATGTGCACCAATGATAAAAATATATTTTCCATTGAAGAAGTAGTATTATTGCATATGGCCACTAGATCACGACACTCGAACAAATTCATTTTCACTACCCCGCCATCTACCATCAAGATCCCATATCATGAAATATTGTTTAACTATTTCAATAAGTTTTCCTGATTTTCAATATTAGTAGCCTATGTTAAACTTGTTAATATTCATCATTTCCATCCCATTTTCCAAGGATTACACAAGACATCGAGTCATTGTCTTATAATAACTCAAATAATATCTCACATAACTTCGCACCTCGATCATAATGTACACAAGAATCAATAACAAATTTGAAAGAAACTTCATGAACTCTTATTTTAGACCTCTTTTCATATGATTTAACCATAAAGCAAGCATAGGACTTTACCTACTTCACTCTAACTCCATATGTGAAACCATAAGTTCTCTCCCAACCCATATCAATATTCTCGGCTTCTTTTCTCCACACTTTCATTTCCTTAGAAACCAATGTTAGATTAACATTCTTGAATACACCATGAGATTCAATCCACTTTAGACATAGCAAAACCTTATGACTCATGCTAGATTCAATAAATACTAATGCCATGTGTTGAGCTTGAAAATCATCAACATAAGCATGATTTTGAAGTGTCGCAATCAAGCAATGTGTTGATGCTTAAAATCACAACGATGAATATTGTTCGCAAATGATTGATAAGCTCTATTATTTATTTATAATAATAATAATAAACTAGTAGGTGGGACCCCCTTGTAGACTAGTGGCACTATGATGGATGTGTTATGCTTATATTGTGTTTGTTGTTATAATGATGCCAACACGGTCTTCTACTATTGATGATGCAAGTCATGGTTTTATTCGTTGTGGAGAAATAAGATGGTCGGTGGAATGTGTCATTGCTAAATGGTTTTGATGGTCACTTGAAACTTATCATAGTATTATGGATAAAAGGATTATTTTTTACAGGTGTTATGTTTATGCATTAAACATTGATTGATTATTTTTTATATGATTTTATGCTAAAGGATGATATGGGAGCTTAAACAAAAAGGAAAAAACTATAAACAAGCCCTAAGGTTATATGTGGTGACAAAAGAAGGTGTGTAAACCTTACTACTATAGTTATGCACTTTGATTAAAGGATTATGTGTGAGGCATATATGGTAATGTTATAGCATATGGTTGTTGTTAAAGTTTTGATATGATTTGGGGTGGTGCACTATACAATGGATATAGCAATAGATATTTGTTTGAATTAATGGTTGATGTTATGGTGTATGGGTTGGCTTGTACTTTTAAATTGAATAGGGTTGGGGAAGGAAGTGACGTGAATTTATTGCACGTCACTCAAACAACCCTCGAGCTCGTCACCCTAGTCATAGTTGCATTTGGTTTTTCGGATCTGGTGGTTGTGGATGCTCCGCGATTTCTGTTTGTGAAAGGAAAATATAGTCCAACTCTTCCCTCAAGCAGGCTTTCCAAGTATGGTTCCTTTATTTTCCATCCATGATGGTCCCTCTATGTTATGAATCAAATTTTTGGTTCAGAATTGCATGAGGTATGTGTTTTTATTAAGTTTTGATTGTGTATCAGTGTTGTGCATATGGTTTCTTCTGTGAATACTCTGGACTGTTGGCATTTTAAAGAAAAGGAATGGATTTTATTGATGTGTGTAGCCTGTGCATTAGTTTATTGGTTTAAAGCATGTCGGTCAGCTTGGGGTTTTACTCTGGTTCTCTATGAAAAATTATGATAATGGTGTAACAAGCTCTGAGTTTTGGTGCGTGGGTTTTACAACTAGTCTTGGTGTTGAATTCTTGTCACTCCTTTTCCTCTTGGTGGTTGGTATGTTTCAGTTTCAATTCAATCCGTTAACGGTTGGAGTGTTCTTGCTTCATTCTGGCCGAACCTCGAGCTATCGTTTGTCATGGCATTTCCTTCACTATCATTGTTGTTGAAAGCGTTGCATAGTCGGGTCTTGGGCCTCACCCAGAGTTTTAAATGGAATTTTGTTTATGATTGGGTTGGTCATGGGTTGTGTTCACGCATTCTCTTCATAGTATTTTGAGTATTTGCTTCTTCTCGTCTCTGTTGGGGTGGCTGACCGTTATGATTTGTTAACCCTCACTGTCAAGTTTTTGGGTTAAAGGTTATTCATCTGTGGTGGTTTTAGAAGGAGCACGAGTTATCTCTGGCTTCGAAGATCATCTCTTGATCGAGCCATTTATTGTTAACTCTCTGTGATAAATTTGTTTTGAAAAAAAGGGGGCCACGGGTTATCTTCATCCTTGAGGACTTTCCATTTGGTCGATTTATTTGTTCTTTCCTCCATTTTTGTGTTAAACCCTAAACACGATCATATTCCCATCAAGGTTTAAAGGACACATGTGTGTGATTGGTCCATTTGAGCATGTTGTGGTTCTATTTCTCCTCGGGCACTATATGACTCTGCCTTTTGTTGGGCATTTCTTTTAAAGGGATTTTGTGCATGTTCAAGTTTCAAGAATCGCAGGCTGAGAGTTGCATGCTATTGGTTAAACGTTATTTTCAAATCAAGACTTGTGTTGATTATATGGATGAACACCTATTTGTTATTGAATCAGACCCCGATTATAAGTTTTAATGTAAATATATTATGGAAAATGGTGTTGGAAAGACGACAGTTGGAGGCTAATACTGGCATGTTCTTATTCGAGTTTAAGAAATAAATAATTGGATGGCCAGAATCGTTGTGCATATTCTATTTTGTTTTAAAAGGAAAAGGGTTAGCATTGGAACGTGAAATATTGTGGCTCGAGTGGTTATAATGTTATTGTGAAATTGTCAATGATGTTATTATGATGTTGCATATATATTGTATAGATGTGAACGTTGTTATAATTGAAGCATTCTGGGTGTATGAATTGTCTTTTATTTGAAGTCAGCAAGCATTATGTCTGCAATTAAGGGATAGTTAAATTATTTTGGTTTTAAAGTGGATGCTTATTGGATTGTGGGTCTGAATAGAGTTGCGGTTGTTGTTTGATTTAATTTTTATGAACAGTATATGTATTATTCCCTCTCATACTATCACTTTTTCTCTCATTATACCCCCTCACTATCCCAATTTCATTTTTACACATCTTGTTCTATAAAATAAATTTAAAACTATGTATGGGAGTGGCAAAAGATATGACACAAAAATAGGTGGCAGCTGACATTTTTGGTATTTGATTGCACAATTTAATTATTTAATGAATTGTTGAGCAGTGATCTTGTTTCTATCCCCTGTCATGCTACCACTTTTTCACTCATTACAATCCCTCCAGATGTCCCATGAACCCTATTTCACCCCCTGCTCACTTGGCAATTATTAAATAATTTATTAAGGATTGAATTGCATGGGCTTATGTCAATTTCTGAGCCAAACTTTGTTTCATATAAACAGGATGTCATGTATGGTCTGTTAAGGGTTAGTTGCTAATGAATTGTTACATACAGGATGAGTTTCTTCAACAGAGGTATTCATGGCAGAAACAATAGAGGAAGAGGTAATTGGAACAGAGGACCTAGAAGGCCTAGATTCTCAATTCATTTTTATGTTGACCCCCAAGAGTTGAACCAGTTGTTTCAAGCTGGGTTCTTTAATTGGTTTGGGCAAGGGATAGTTCAACCCCGACCAGAGAGACCTCCCTTCTAGCCTCAAGATATCCCTGGCATTCCTGTGCCTCCTCATGTATCCATGCAACCAGAAGTTCCTGAAAATGATGGGGCGGGATATTTTCAATCCGACAGTCTCCCACCATCGTGGTTGGCCCAACTTGTCATTGCCTCCTCCCCCTCCACCTGTAAATCCTAATGTTAAAATATCCCTTGTGCATTCACATGTTCAGTCCTCTTATGTTATCAAATGGCTTAAAACAAGGTCCCCCATGTGCAAAACAAAGGTAAATTTGTTGCCTCCCCTTCATCTCCTTCAAATGACTCATCAAAATCAATGTCCTCTCGTATGCATCTGAAGGATGATTGCTCCCATGTTATTAGTGAGATTAAGGAGGTTTGAATCAACCTAAGGCTAATTCTAGGAATTCCAAAGGGGACAACATTGACAGAAGAAGGATTTCCTCTCAAAGTGGCAAACATGGATTTTAATTTATGTGTTTATGATTGAGTTGTTGAAGACAGTGGTCTACAGAAATTTTTTGGCAACAAGCTATTTTTTTGGGATAATGTGGTTATTTACATGTTTTGGATATGATTTGACTTATTTCTAATATTTAATATTCAAATTTTGGAAATATTTATGGGAGCTACAAGGAGGCATGTGTTTAAATGATTGTTTAATTGTGTTTATTTTTTTTGTAAAGAATAAAAGAAGGGAGTCACAAGGGGTCCCACCTACTTAGTTATTATTAAATAAAGACCCTTAACTATTATTATTATCATTACTTCCCCTAATCTAAAATTAGTTAAGTTTAATTAACTTAACTAAAGAAAGTAGTTGAACTACTTTAACTTATTTGGAATGCATAAAATCCAAATGAGAAGAAAGAACAAGGGGAGAATAGAAGAAGAAAGCAAGACTAAGGTTTTATCTTTTGTTTTCATGAGATAGTTTCATTTTTCATTCATTCTTGAGTTCATTAAAGGCCTAATTCTCTTTTTGACAGCAGGGTCCTATTGTAGACAGCAAGGTTTAAAGTTGAACCATATCATTCAGATGTTTGTTTCAGAGGTGTTGATCTATCTTTGATATTCTGTGTATACTTGTCTATTTGTGGATTGAGTTTCATAGCTGATAAGCAGCAGTCTGTGGCAAGTTGATCCAGATTATAAAGTTCAGTTTTTACTTCTTGTCAAATTCCTTTTGTATGGTTTTCATCGGGAATATCTAAATTAGACTTTGGTCCATGCCCTCAAAGGGATTTTGTAAAGAGAAAGATACTTTTGATTTCTTGGAATGAAGTAAAGCAGATTGCTATTATGTCTCATTTGCATGTATCTGTGACTTGGTTACTTTTTCTTTTTGATTTCCACATTTACTTTTTGTAATCTGTATATTTTCAGAAAATTATATAAAAATTTCATATTTTGCAACAATCTTTTCATTTAAAAAATCATCCTAAACCCTTGTAATTAATACTTGTGGATTGGGAAATACTTTTTGAGGCTATAAAACATACGGTGATATTCCTGACTATCTTGTCTTAGCCAGGCAAGATTCGAAAATTCTTGAATAAGATAATTCATATATTTTCCTCAACACAACCTACTAAATATTTTAATAACCCCTCAAGCTCTGAAAAGCACCAGTTTCACCCTAGTTAATTATCAATAGCTTAGATTACCTATTATGCACTATGGAGTATCCTCCTAGTGTGCACTAAATTTAGACTAATAAATATGCTACAACTTACAAATTGTTTGATATGTTGATGATATGTGATTATTTCATGGTTGAATTAAATATGTTGCTAATAACTAATAGTCATGTTTGACATATGATCCCATTTCTTATGATATTGGAATGATATGTGGGATGTCGATGTAAAGAACAAGATCACCATCAATCCTTCATTGTGGTGTTTAGAACTAATATGATGGCATATATGCATGTGTAGCTTGACTACTCATGTCAAATTTTATAGGCTTGTTTTGAAAATGTATGGATATGCTCATGACTTCCACATGACCTATATACTCCAAATCTAGTGGTATTGATCTATTGTATCTACTATTTCTGTGAAACATGGATGCAAATAATTATAATGTTGTTTATAGTTTACATTTTTAGAATCAAGACAATCAATCAATAATTCATGATGAAATTGAAATATTTTAGGACTATATGCTATGTCAAAGTGCACACTAGTGGAGATGAACCCTTAGTCAACCTAGGATTCTAGTTTCCTTGACCAAGTGACCTTCAAAATTCCTGCACTCTAGTTTTAATAAAAATACTCCAAAAATTAATTTCTAGAGAAAAACCAAGAGGCAGAGCTGATTATTCTCCTTCCCACTCAACCATATATAAAGAGGAGGAGGAGGACCTGTCTCGAAGGGGAGGAGAAGGAGAGAGAGTAGGTGTATATTTATTCTATTACTTGCATCATATATAAGTTCATTCTCTCAATATTCAATAGCCTGACAAAGCTAGCAATGGAAGGTAGGATACAATCTAAGGTTCAACATTAGGGTGAAAGTAGAGTTTCTTCCCTTTGGGGGTGAATTTTATTTATTTTATTCATGAATGTATTCCTCTCCAAATGTCTATAATACTAACATTTCAATGAATGCAAATACCCTTCAAACAATCTAAGTGAGTGGTTAGTGAAGGCTCTATGTTATCTTGGGCTTCATCTCACTTAGTTTTAAGTTGGTGTGAATGACATATGGTCTCATAAACATCTTGTTTACTAGAATCCATGAATATTATTGGGAATACTTGGGTTACTATTGATTGTATTGAAAACTATATCTATGAAAAAATATTTCTTGGGCATACCTACACTCATATATCTCTATGTATTTTATTTAATTCACGTCTTTTCTTGTTTTAGCTTTCAAACACCTTTTAACTTTTGTTCTTTATGTAATTGTTGTATATATGCTTATATTTAATAATTATAATCAACTATGTTTCATTGATAGGTGAAAGAGGAGAAGGAGAAAGTAGGTATAGATTCATTCTACTACTTGCATCATATCTAAGTTGATTCTCTCAATCGTCATGGCAGGTAGGATACAATCTAAGGGTCAACATTAGGGTGAACGCAGAGTTGCTTCCCTTTGGAGGTGAATTCTATTTATTTGATTCATAAATGTATTCCTCTCCAAATGTCTATATGACTAACATTTCCATGAATGCAGATACACTTCAAATAATCTAAGTGAGGGGTTAGTAAAGGCTCTACATTGTCTTGGGCTTCATCTCACTTAGTTTCAAGTTGGTGTGAACAACATATGGTCTCATAAAAATCTTGTTTATTGGAAGCCACCAATTATTGGGAATATTTGGGTTACTACTAGTTGTATAGAAAACTAAATTTATAAATAAATATATTTTGGGCATACCTTCACACATTTGTCTATGTGTATTTTATTTGCTTCAAGGATTTTCTGCATTTTGAGTGCACTTTCATTTATGTTTAGGTACTTTTCCTTGGGTATTTTTTTCCTTTTCCACTGTGTTTTAGCTATTTGTTTCCCTATTTATGAATATGCATACATTCTAGAAAAAAATTCTTTAGTCATTTTAGGTGCACTACATTCATTGCATAGTTTCCCGAGAAGTGTGTGATATAGTTAATAAGACCTTGAACATCATTTCCTTTAATTACTTTCACAGGGATATGGTTTATATCTAATATGGATTATTAGTTTGTGACATGATAGTTTTGCATAATGGAACAGAGGCATAATAGCTAAGGGGTTCTTGATATTTATTCTTTGCAAGTTAAGTTCTTACTAATGTTCTTTAGGTTCCCAATTCCTTCTTTCTTTAAATCCATTTTCTTCTCCCATTGCAGAACATTAGCTTAGATCTGCTCATTTCCTACCTTTTTCAGGAATGAGTATGAGTCTAGTACCTCTCTCACTATCATCATTGAATTTTCTTAAGCTCTATTACTCTAATTTACCCAAAATCCAACTCAAATGTATACTGCAAAACCAAATACTCAAAATTCCACACATTGATAGAAGAAACATGCATGTTTAGTGGCCAGATGTTGACCTTGAAAATGGTCAGTATAAACACAATTTCAAAGTATCGTAACAAAGAAACCTACTACAAATTTTTAATAGCCCCTAGAGCTCTGATAAGCACTATTTTCACCCTAGTTAAGATCAATATATTAGATTCCCCGCAAGGCACTATAGGGTATCATTCTAGTGTGCACTAAAGTTAGGATGATAAATATTCTACAACTTACTAGTTCATGGTTTATTTTATATGTGATTATTTCATGGTTGAATTCAATATGCTTTTGATGATTAATTTTCATGTTTTGACATATGATCCTATTGCTTATGATATTGGAATGATATGTGGGATGTGGATGTAAAGAAATAGACTCACCATCAATCCTTCATTGTGATGTTTGAATATGATGACATATGCACCTATGTAGCCCAACTACTCATGTCAGATTTTACATGCTTGTTTTGAAAATGCATGGATATGCTCATGAATTTTGCATAGCTTGTATACTCTGGCTCTAGTGGTTTTGGTCTATTTTATTTGCTATTTATTTGAAACATGGATGAAAATAGTTATATGTTGTCTATGGTTTTCATTTTCGGAATGAAGATAATGAGCCAATAATTCATGATGACAATGAAATATTTTAGGACTATATATTGTGTGAAAGTGCACACTAGTAGAGTTGAACCCTTAGTCAGACTAGGAGTTTAGTTTCCTTTAGCAAGTGACATTTGAATTTTTTTCTCTTTGGTTTTAAAAATTAAATGCTCCATAAATTAATTTATGGAGGAAAACCAAGAGGCAGAGGTGATTGTTCTCCTACTCACTCAACGTTCTATAAATAAGAGGAGGAGGACTTGTCTCAAAGGGGAGGAGAAAGAGAGAGTAGGTAGATCTTTTTCTTGTTGCTTGCATCATATTTAACTTCATTCTCTTAGTCTTCAATATCCTAATAGTGCTACCAATGGAAGGTTGACTACAATCTAAGGTCCAGCATTAGGGTGAAATCAACATTGCTTCTCTTTGGAGATAAATTCTATTTATTTGATCCATGAATGTATTCATCTAAAAATGTCTATATGACTAACATTTCCATGAATGCAAATACCCTTTAGACAATCTAAGTGTGGGGTTAGTTAAGGATCTACGTTATCTAGGGCTTCATCCCACTTGGCTTTAAGTTGGTGTGAATAACATACAGTCTCGTAAACATCTTATTTATTGGAAGACATGTCAATTTTTGGGATTGTTTGGGTTACTATTAGTTGTATAGAAAATTTTATTTATGAATAAATCATTCTTGGGCATACCTACACTCATTTATCTCTGTGTATTTTATTCACTTCACAACTTTTGTTGTTTTAGCTTGCAAGCACCTTTTAACTTATTGTATTTATGTAATTGTTGTATATATTCATGTTATATTTAATAAGTCTAAAGAAAGGTCTTTCATTCATAGTTTTCTGATGTTAATGATCAATTGTACAATTTTAATTATTTTAGATTTTAATTCAAAGTTTACCTCTGCACTTAGTATTTACTATGCATTATGTTTGCAATCTAATTTTTTCATTTTCCAACAATATCTTTAGCTCATATTGCAAAGTTTGTAGCTATTTTTTAAACCAATTAATAGATAATATAATGTTCATAATTATCAAATGATTTTCTACATTGGAATTAAATTTGCATGGCTAATGAGGACTAGGCTTGTACTTTAGTTAAGAATGTAAGAAAACCAACTACTAACATA
>SNQJ01S0056491.1:4582-19808 GCA_010110895.2 Picea sitchensis | reverse complement strand
ACTTGACATCAATCAATCAAACCATTGGCATCAATGACAACATGATCCAACAATCTCCCTCTTTAGCATTGATGGTAATACCAATATTAATGTCAACATGTAGATAAGGCATGCTCTACATCAATATTCAATGTGACTATCTCACCCAAATGTGACTATCTCTCCCAATCAATAATTATCAATCACATCAATGTGAGTATCTCTCCCCCTTTGACATCAATGGAAAAGGGCCATTTTCCTCTTGGGGTTGCTCCCCCTGCCTGAAATTTCTCTGGGGTTGCTCTCCCTGTGTGAGTGCCTTTGATCTTCCTCTAAATAATCTCTTATCTTTTGAATAAGGGATATCACTCTGATGTAGTGCTGAAAATACATCGAACATACTCCCCCTGTGACCATTGCTCCTCCTAGAATTATGCCTCTATGCTCTTTCTTCAAATATAGGGCTCTTTTCTAGGTATGCATCTAATAAATATCTCCTCCTAGAATCATGGGAATAAGAATGACTTCCCCTATGAGTATGTCTCCCATATCTTCTCTATGGGATGAATAATATGCTCCCATATAATGATCCTTGGACCTGTTCATGCATCAAACTCATTTTATACCAAGCATCATGAAGAAAAATATATGTCAACAATGAAATAAAGAATCATGATAAAAATATCAACCAAGTACATCCTGTACACAAAGTATTCTCATCATGCACAACACCTACGTACATCAACCATGTACATCAACATCATGCAATGTGCCAAAAGATATCATCCATGGAATGTATCAATCATATGCCTCTGTCAACATTCCAACATGTGCATCTACCAATATGCCAACAATGTCCATCCACCAATATGCCAACCATGTCCATCTACCAACATGCCAAATAATGTATCATATCACTCATGATATGTCTCCATCATGAACCAAGTGGCACAATCATGTATCTTAAACAAATGCCAATTGTTGTGCTAATAAAGTAGTAACAATGGTGTAGTATCATCAAGCATATTCCATATACAAGTGTACCAAAACATGTACACCATCATGCACCAACACCACAAAATGATGAATTCCATATATGTATGCCAAATCCTCCATAAAAAAATGTGTCAATCAACCTGCTAGTAGGTGTCTCCACCAGTGTACTAGAAACGTACCAATCATGTATCAACTATAGGTCATCATTATATATCACATAACCAAGGTGCCATAACATCACTGTTATAAACAACATTGTTCTTCAACAAAAATGCATCGATCCATACTCATGGGTTAGTGCCATGCACCCAAGATTTTATTTTACATCATCAACTTACACAATCCAATATACAATCTTAAGAACCTACAACAAATGGTGTTAGAACCTGCAACAAACCATGTCAGACCCTACATCATAGAGTTATACCATCACATCAAACTCTAATCCTTGTGCATAGCCCTTAGGCTTCACCACATATACATGACATGCTGCACAGAAAACTCATGTATGTACGTGACCTATACAAGGTTAGGATATGTATGTACATGACTGATACCATTGTCACTCGTGTATGCCTCAATAGATGACACTTTTGAACTTCCCTTCAGTATTTTATTCTGTTTTGGTTTCTTTGTCTTCTTAACCCACTTCTGTAGATGTCTTTGTTCTTCAGAACTTGAGCTCTGAGCATCCATATTTTCAAATATGTCTCTCTTCCTTACTTCATTCCTTCTTCCATCCATGCTATGTGAAGTCCTCATCGTGGACTTTCTTCTTGTGTTCCAACACTCCTGGGATTTGTGGCCAAATCCACTATAGTTGTAGCATCTGATGGTGTTACAGTGAACAACAATTTTTCCTACTTGATTACATCTCCAACACCTTATAGTGTTATGAAATCTTCCATTATATCTTATTTCATAAGATCTACATTCAAAATCTTTGTCACCATATTCATTACATGAATATCAATGGCCATGAAAAATACTTTCATACCTTTTATTTGGTGTCCCAAAGATCGATTTTTGATGTCTTCCTTGCTTTGTTTTTTTGAAATTTTTCTTTCCTTGTGTAGATGGTTGCTTTGTAACATTGTATTCCTTCTTTGATGGACTTACCTCATGATTATTTTGGGTGCTTGCTTCAGCATGTGTAGCTTCTTCTTTGTATCTAAGTCTTGATTTATCACATGGTGATCTTTGACTTTCCAAGATGTCATCCAAGATTCTTGAGCTATTCAAGAATTTGTTTAACTTTTCTACCTTTTTTCTAAGGTCAACAACTTCAACTTCTAACTTATGACATAACTCTTTCTTTTCATTTATTTGATCCTTCAATAGTTCCTCTACCCTTTTGGATTTTTCAATTTGGGTCTTGAGATGGACAATAGTTTCAAACCTTTTGTTAATCTCATCATCTACCGTCATATCTTCTTTTTAATTCTTTAGTCTTGTGATCTATTCTTCCTTTTCTTCTAATTGAGTCTTACTACTTTCTTCTAGTTATTTAAGCATTTCTTTTAAGTTCAAGATGTGCCTTTGACTTTTCTTGAGAAATTTTTTAGTGTTATCCGAAAGATAGCTATAGTCTATATAATAATGGTCATTGATGTATTCATATAGAACTCTTTCAAATTTCTCTTTAATCTCAAATAGTTTTTCCTCTACTTCTTCCATGGGATAACAATCAATTGATTTTATCCAAACTACTTCTAGATTTTCTTCTTCACTTGTAGAGACAAATTCAACATCATCACATTTTGAATTATTGCAATCAATGGTTTGTGTAGATTCCAAAGCATAAAGGAAGCAGTGGTGATAAAACTCCAAATGGAAATGGAAGAATGGTGCTTCTCCACCCTCTCCTCCATCTTCTTCTTCTACCAATTCAAGACCTCTTCCGAAATTCTCCAAGGGACATGGTAAAACTCCTTGAAAATTCCTTCATTAAAGCTTGATATTAAATTTGAATTGTAATATACAATCGAGAAGTTAATGCTGAGAAATTAGATAATTGGATACATTAGATTGAGGTATATTAGCAGAATACAAAATATTCAAGATGAGGAAACCAAAATTCATCTTGCTTCTTTAAGATTGGATAATTGACACTCATTTTGGTGGGAATCCAAGACTCAGGGAGACATGAAGAAACATGGTAAAAATTTTAACCTCTTGGAATGAATTTATTGTTGCAATTAAAAAGCAGTTTTATCCATTGGCATATAAACCAAAAGGCTACTATGGAATGGAAAAATTTAGACAAGCTAAGGCCGAGTGTACCAAATCTTTACTCAAGGAATTTGAGAAGAGCTTTGGTTTTGGGGTAGATTTTTCTTCTCGAGAAACTTTTACTCAAATACATTGGAGGTTTACATATTTATTTGAACATACTATACTCATGTTTAATCCCTTCAAATCTAGATGAAGTTTATTATTCAGACTCTTGATTTGGAAGAAAGAGTAAGGAACGACACTCATGAGGGTGACAAGAAGATGTTCATCCATGGAGATAAGGAAAAGAAGAAGTTCAAGGGAAATGGCAAAAGAATGTTGTTGTTAAGAGAAGGTGGGAGAAATTCACATGCAAGAGCATTGTTCAAAACATGACCATGATGAAGACTATTGTTGGAAAATTCATCCTGAAAAGACTTAAAAGTTAGGCAACAACAAAGGAAGTAAAAAGCGTGCAGCAAAATTCAACATGATTTAAGTTCGATTGGGATATGAAACAAAGATCTGACTAGCGAGTTATCAAATGGTTCTAATGCAAGTACTAGTTCTTTAAATAATATCAATGTAACAACTCCATGAAAAGAGAGAATTGAACTTTTTCACATAAGGGGTTGTTTCAAAGCATACTAAGATAGATACTCTATTTGATACTAGATCCCAAGAAAACCTTATTTCTGAAGAAGCTGTTAAGAAGTAAAATTTGGGAAACAATTCCACATTCTAAACCCATACCCTCTTGGTTGGATATGTGATAATGCTAGAGGTTACAAGTAACAAGAAGGTGTGAAACTTAGGTTTGCTATCAACAAAATTTGCATTGATATGAGGTAGATCTTGATGTTATTACATTGGATATATGTGGTATTGTTTTGGGAAGTCCTTATTTGTCTGATAGGAAAGCTATTTTTTTCTCGTCATGAGAATAGAATAAGTATCATTTGTTTAGAATGGAGTAGAGTACATTATTAGAGCCCATACAAAGAGGATGAATTTATCACTTATAAATCACGGGACAAATGAAGAGATTAGTCAATGTAGTAAGAACTTTGTTCTCTTAATGAATGACCAAACCTAAAGATGATATTGAAATGAGCATTTCAAGGTTGTGACACAAAGTTGAAATCGGATTTATATGAGGAGTTGGTACTCAATATGATGAAATGTTTAAAGAACCTAGGGATTACCTCCGAAAAGAGGAGTCAAACATGAAATTCAATTAGGCAAGATAGTCCTCTTCCAAACATTGAGTATATACAAAATGTCAGTTATGGAAATGTTGATGAGATTAAAAAATTCAAGAGTTGCTGGTCTCATAAGCCATGGTCTCCAATTGTGTTAGTCTTGAAAAGAAAGATGGTGTGGCATTATGTGTGTTGATTGCGGGGCTTTGAACAAAATTACGATTAAGAATCGTTATCCTCTTCCTATAATTGATGATTTGCTTGATCAATTTAAAATATGATAAATATTTTACTAAGTTAGACTTAAGAAGCGGATATCATGAGATCAGAATTGTCGAGGAGACACATGGAAGACTGCTTTTAAAACTAAGCAAGGTTTGTTTGAATGGATGGTAATGCCTTTTGGACTTTGCAATGCACACACCTTTACTTTCATGAGTTATGAATGATTTATTAATTTGCTTTTTAGGGATGATTGTGTGTATGCTGCTTGGATGACTATTTTTGATCTTTAGCAAATCTCATTGAAAGAGCATGTTGAACATGTGAAACAAGTTTTGAATGTTTTGAGAAAAAGAAAAGTATTTACAGAAGTTGTCCAAATGTGGTGGGAAGAACTTCAGTATTATAGGGCATATTGTTGGTGGAGGTGAATTAAAAATTGAGTCCTCCAAGGTCAAAGTCATTTGGAATGGATAAGCCAACGTATGACAGTGTTAGAAAGTTTTTTAGGGCATTGTGTGGAGGAAGTTTATTGTAACTTTCTTCAAATGCTTAGCTCCATTACATGTAATACAAGTGTCAAGCAAGTTTTCAATGGGGAGGTAAAAGCAACAAAAGGCTTTTGATACTTTGGGGAGGTAAGCAACAAAAGGCTTTTGATACTTTGAAAGAAAATATCAGTTCAACGCCAATTCTTGCACTTCCAAATTTAAGACAACCTTTTGAAATCCAAACAAATGCAAGAAATTATGCAATGGGAGCATTTTTGCTACTGCCTGGTAAGCCCATTTGTTTTCATTCTCATAATTTTAATGGTGTCGTGATTAACTATCGTACTTATGATAATGAATTGTATGCATTGGTACAAAGTGTGAAAAAATGGAAACATTATTTGTTGGGGAAAGAAACCATTGTTCACACCGATCATCAACCACTGCAAGACTTACAATCACAGACAAAGCTACAACAAGCTAAGCACTTCAGATGGATGGGTTTTATTCAATAGTTCCACTTGGTTATCAAGTATAAGAAGGGAATTTATAACAAAGTTCCTGATATGATTTCAAGGCCTATTATTAGTGCTTCAGTTATTCTTAAGCATAGTCCTATCATGCATGAAAGTTATGTTGAGCAATATTCTTTAGATACTGATTTCAAGGAAGTATATGAAACTTTGTGCCACTCTAACCATGTTGAAGAATTGGATTACCATGTGCATAATAATCTTTTGTATCATCTTGGAAAGTTGTGTATTCCACAGGAGGAAAGAATCAACATTATAAAAGAAGCGCATTCTTCTCTTATTGATGGTCATTTTGGTGTAGGAAAGACAGTGGCTAATTTGCAAAGATATTGCTACTGGCCTAAAATGAATGAAAGTGTTTCAATATATGTTCAAGGATGTTCGTTATGTGCCACAAGTAAACCTAGAAATCGAAAGTTGGGTTTGTATACTCCACTTCCAGTTCCTTCTCGACCTTGGGAAAGTATTTCCATGGATTTTGTAGGTGGTCTACCTATGTCAAGATGAAATCATGATTATCTTTATGTTTTGGTTGATCGATTTAGCAAAATGTGTATTTTGATGCCTTGTACTAAGCAAGTTACAACTGAAAAAATGACACAAATGTTCTTTCAAAATGTTTGGGTGCATTTTGGATTGCCTAAATCCAATATTTCTGATCGGGATTCTCGATTTGTTGGAAGTTTTTGGTCATTTTTATGGGCACTCATGGACACCAAACTTAAAAAGAGCACAACTTTTCATCCACAAACAAATGGTCAGACAAAGGTGGTAAATCGAACAGTGGTGCATATTCTTCGTGCTTATTGCAGCAAGCATCCTAAACTTTGGGATGAGCATTTACACTACATTCAACATGATTACAATTGTGCTAAGAACTCCTCGACTCAAACGTCGCCATTTGAAGCATGTTTTGGATATTTTCCCAAATCTCCTTTAGATTTTATCTTTGGGAAGGATATTTCTATCGATGGTCAATATGACATTGATAGGGCAGAAAAGTTCATTGAACAAATTCAGTCGATACATCAAGTGGTGCAAGAGCAGTTGGAAAAGAGTCAAGCCAAGTACAAGATGAGACATGACAAGCATCGTGTTGATCACAGTTTCTAAGTTGGAGATGAAGTTTGGCTTTACATCAGTAAGGAGAGGCTTAAAGGAGAAGGTAAAAAATTGAAACCGATTCGATATGGTCCTTTCAAGATTATTGACAAGATTGGTAACAATGTCTTTCGTTTAGATTTGCCTCCTTATATGCAAATGTATGCAGTTGTTAATGTTGAGAATTTGAAATTGTATGAGCCTCCGTTGATTGATGATCATGGAGAGCATGTTCATATTCCTTATATAGATGATTTTTCCCCAGAATATCTTACAAAACTGCATGGAGACACCGTCCTTGATAGGAGAATGCGAACTTCAAAATGAGGAAATGTGGAGTATCTTCGAGTTGGTCTTAAAGGTACAAATCCAAGAAAAGCCAAGTGGATTGAGGTTGGAAGGTTGAGTTAATTATACCCTCATATTCACATAGACTAAATATAGTCTTTTGGAGGTCCAAAAGCTTCCCAATGGGGAGGTGTGATCAGGGGATCAAATTTTGCTCAAAAATTTGAAGTGCTCAGAATCGCTTCAAAAAGAACTAGAGAGTAGCCCTCATCTTCACGAACCCAAAAAAACTCATTTGGGTTCAAACGGACATCGGGAGTGAGATATATCGCGATCTGTTCGAATCGTCAAACAAGTAAAAAAAGGATGGTCACTCTACAGTCCGTACAGGATGACGTGGCAGAGGCCGTACAGGTGACATGACATGAAGTACGCTGACATGGAAGCTGGTGATGTGGAAATCATCTATTGGTAGTTGTGGTCAAATCGCAATGAAACACGTGGCATTATTTTGATAAATGGTCTGGTGCCACATGGCCCATTCATGGGCTGCCACGTGGCACCGTTGTATTGGTTGTTAGTTCAAAACATTATGGACTCCATGGGGTTCGAACAGGTGACCTTCCCCATAGTTCAAAGTCTTGGAAAGAGTCACCCTGCCAATGCGCCCACACATTGTTTCTTACCATATAAAAAATTGCATTTAATTTAAATTAAACTTTATGTATGGTCGGTGGTTGTATCCACCATATCATATGACCATAACATATGACTTCAATGCAACGGGCGTGTGCGCATTTTGGGTTTTAACTTGTGTTTTAAAATGGTTGAATGACCCGCCACATGTTTCGTTTCTATTTGGCCTTGGAAACGGTTAGCCCTTTTGTATTTACACTGGTCGTATGGAGGACCCATGTGCCCACGAGTTTGGCGGTTAGGGGCTAGCGCGCCCTTAATCGTCCTACAGTTCACGTTGTTTGTGCGGTTTCATTTGGTGCTGGGTTTTTATGCCTTAAATGGCGTGTGTGCTAGGTTGAATGTACAAGTGTGCAATTTGTAGATGCAAAGACAACAAGCTTGAAGGGGGGACTTCCAGGAAGTCTAACTTCTCTTGTTTTTGGCCAAACGAGGTGCCAAAAAATCTGAGCTAGGGGTTTCTGGATTCTCTAAAGCCATTGGAGCAGTATGTTGTTCATTTTGAGCATCGTAAAGCATGTTTTGGAGAACTTTGAACAAATAATACTAATGATCCATTGGAAGCTGGACCAAGAGATGTATCCCAAGAGAGGGGTGAACTCCTTTATCATTTCATTGATTATGTTACTGTTTATGTGCATCTTGAATAAGTAAATGTTATTAATAATGTGTTGCAAAGTTGATCCATTTGATTTTAACACATAAACTTTAACTTACAAATATTTTCAAGATTACAAGTCTTCTTCATTTTTAGATCATAACTCGACACTACCGAGCATGAACCTTTCTTTTTCCATGAGTGTCGTGTTCATCCTTTATGAAACTCAATTATATCGATGTGTATATGGATTAGTATTCTTCCTTGATATACCACACTTCTTACAAAATTATTCAAATTCATTTCCGTGGAAATCTCCACCATTATTTTTCCTCAACACCTTAATTTGTTTCTCTACTTGATTCTCCATAAGAGTCTTAAAATCTTTAAACATGTCAAATACTTCATATTTATTTCTAACGAAACACATCCTTGTGAACCAAATGTAAAATTCCCTTTACCTTCATTGCACCAGATTCTTCTCCCCATATACACAATTTTCATAGAAATAAAAATCTAAGGAGAAGTTATACATACCTTCAACCATACCTTTACCATGTAGTAGTTAAAATCCCTTCTCTCCAATATTCTTGATTCTTTCATGCCAGAACATATCCTTTTCTCCATAGTTTCTAGGAGGTTTTTGTTCTTCAGCTCTAATATTGGGAACAATATAACTATTACACCCATCACTAAAATTGCTTCCCTACATCTTATACAGAGTTCCACAATGAATTCTCTTCAATAGCACCATTTCTCCTTCAACCATACCACAATTTTATTTCTCAAAAAACGTTTTTAACCGTGAATCGTCCATTTTTATTAAAAAAATACAATATGTATCCAATCCTAGGATGTGGAAAACACCAGGAATTGTTCTAATCCTTCCATCCATGATCTTCAATTTTAATTTTCCTTATCCTGGGATTTTGGATGATTCATCAACTAAGAAAACATCACCTCCATCATACATTTCATATTCACATAACCACTTGTGTGAGGATTCATATGAAAGGATTCACCTGAGTCAACCAACCATGCCTCATGATCTGCATGCATTTTTGAAAAATTCAAGTACACATCCCCTCCTTCCGTAGAGATTTTTTTATATATTTTTTTTCTGTAGCAGGAGTCTCATCAAATTTCTTCCCTATCTCAACACTTTTGGATATACAATTCTTCTTGTAGCACCATTGTTTTCACATCTCGATCATACCTTAAAAAAATTTCTAGAATATTTATACTTAGCCTTGTATTTAGATCTCCCACTTGAGGAATTAGATCTATTTATTTTATGGGAGAATCCTATTGTAAATAAATCATATGTGCTCTTCCCTTCCATGTTCTTCTGCCTCATCTCCTTTGAGAACAAGGATGAGACCACATCATCGAAACTTAAATATGTTGTATTACTACCTATGGCCACAACCAGTCTATCCCATGAGTTAAAGAGTACAATAAACCGATACACTTATCTTCATAATAAATCTTAATATCAATAGATAATAATTGACTTACCACTCTATTGAGTGAATTCACATGCTCTGTCATGGAGTCTCCATCTTTCATCCTCAGGTTATACAATTTCTTTTGTAGATTTTTTTTGTTTACAAGGGACTTAGATAGATACAAATTCCCCAACTTATCCCATAGTTACTTGGTTGTAGCTTCCACTAACACATTTAGTAATACTTAATCTAAGAGACACAACCGAATTGTGCTCCTTTCCTTTTGATCCTACTTTTTCGAGTCTTTTGTTGAAATTCTTGTAGGTGAAGTACATGGATCCACAATGATCCACGGATATTTGTCTATGAAGAGATATTCCATACCTCAAAGCGTTTCCCATTAAATTTAGCGATCACTATTTTCTAACTCCTTGCCATTTATTTTCACTGCAAGAATAAATACCATAGATCTCCCAATGTAACAAGGATTATCGCATACATGAGTCGAACCCATGACAACAAAGGTGTCCCCCTCAAGACAATAATTTCTTTGATACCAAATGTATATTTTAACCTTGTACAATCAATTATTGTAAACAAATTCTTAATAAAACATTAAAATATGCAATGAAACACACACCCACACATTACACATATACTTTTACCTAGCTAGAAACCCAAATCGAGAAAACCAACAACCTATTAAGACCCACACCTTTAATATTATATTCATCCTATCTTCATTTTTAACAATACAATTTATATATAGGATCTCATGGCATCCAAAGCCCCTAATCTATTGACCCAGATTAGTCAACAACCTTTATTCCTTAACTAGACTTAGAAAACCATGGACGGAAACCATGTTCCTAAAAACCACCAAAAATGGACGCAAACAAATACAAAACAAAAACAATAGAGGGAGCTTCCCCCAACCCCCTTGTGACCCCGGGTAGGGTGGGATAATGCGCCCCTATAAATCCCCTGCATGTGTGGCACAATGTAGATACTAGGTCTATTCATGCAATGAATATAAAGCATACCCAACAAAATTATCATGACCAAGTCATTTGCGATGTGGTGCTAATGGTAGCCTACAATGTTTTGTTGGGGAGGCCTTGGAAATTTGACCAGATATGGAGTAAATAATAATGGTTTACTAGAGAAGGATGGAAATAAGTATATATTTCTACAAATGAAGGATGGAAAAGGAGACAACAACAACAACAACAATAACTACAACAGTGGAATTAAAATGATGTTATGCACAAGAAACGAGTTCTTGAAAGAAAAAAAGAGGGAAATATATTGCTTGACAAATTTTCGAGAAAATTGTTTTTCAAAAGAGAAAATAAGTGCTATAATAGTGGAGGTTAGCAAGCTATTGAAAAAAAATTAAGGGGAATATTTTTTATGAGTTGTTGAAGGGATTATCGTGAGGAGAATTTTCAATTAGATTAATTTTATTCCAAGTTTGAGTCTACCAAGAAAAGTGCCACATAAATTGATTCTAGTTGAAAGTGTGAAGATCAATAGGAAAATTTATGAGTTTTTGGACCATAGATTGATAAGAGGGAGCTTGAGCCCATTTGTAGTACTTATTTTACTAGAATTGAGAAAAAAAGGAGAATCGTTGATGTGCATTTATTCAAGTTCCATCAACAAGATTACTATTAAGTATTGGTTTCCATTACTAAGAATGGATTATTTAATGGGCTATTTGAGTAGAGAGAAGTATTTCATCAAGATTGATCTAAAAATTGATCTTATAAAATTTGAATAAATGATAGAGATGAGTGGAAGATAGCCTTTAAGACAAATGTGGAAACTTATGAATGCTTGGTCATGCCACTTGGGTCAATGAATACATTGAATAATTTGATGAAGTTAATGAATGATGTGTTGAAACTTTACTTGGGTAAGTTCATGTTTATTTATTTAGATGACATTAATTTTCAGCAAAACAAAAGGAGAGTGCATGAGTTGTTTGAATTAAGTGCTCAAGAAGTTGAAGAATGAGAAGTTGCTCTTAAATATACAAAAAAATTCTAAGAAATAATTTTTCTACTTACTATTCGTATATTTCAAAATGGTTTAAATATAAATTTTGAGAAAGTAAGAACCATTATGGAGAACTCACCAATTATGAGAAGCACATTTGAGGTAAGAAACTTTGTTGGCTTAGTTAGCTTCTAATTTTAGTAGTGTATATGTACCTTTTACAACATGCATGAGAAAATGACATTGTCAATGTAATGGAGTAGTGAAAAAGGGCTTGGAATTGTTTAAGAAAGAAAGTCACTAAATAACCAATGTTAGATTTAGATGATTTTGGGAAAACAATACAAGTGGATTGCGATGCCAACATGACAAGAGGACTGTGGAAGGTGTTGGATGTGAAGAGGACTATGGAATTCAGAGCAGGGAATAATCGCAAGAGCGGAAGAGGTTTCGTGATGAGTTGCAGACTGGGGAGGAGGACTATGGCATTCACAGCAGGGAAGAGGAAATAGAGAATCGGGTATCCTTGCCTGATTGACACTTTTGCATGTTGTATCATGTTGCAGTGTTGTATTTGAAACTAATCATTTTGTTGGTGTCATGTTGCAGTGTTTTAAGTGTAAACTAATCGTTTTCGTACTTAGAAACAAAATTGATGGGATAAACATTCGTTAATATATGGCTGGATAAAGATAACTAACATTTAATGTTTATTAAGTAATGCTACATTCATCTCTAGCATTACTTGGTTGGTTTGGTAAAAATCAGAACACAAATATGTGTTTTAAATCAAAGGTAACTTAATATATTAATCCTTGTGCCTCGGGAAGAGACTAAATAAAAGCTCAAATTTAAAACTTAACTTAATAAACGACTTAAATGGCATGATTTTTAAATGTTTTTACTTAAAACAAATATAACACATTGTTTTGTGTGCCAAGTTAATAGGAATAGTGAAAAATCGATTACTATATTAATAGAGACTAATAAAACAACAAGTGATAGGCTTAGCTATGTAATTTAGTTCAACCATATCCCTATTAGGGATGAAATTTGATGGGAAATTTGTAACTCGGCAATTTCAGTCATCAAAGTTGTGGAAACGTTTAGATTTGAAATTCTAACGCTGTACTCACGACGGAAAGCAAAGTGAAAGTAAAAATTTTGATAATGAAATTAATTTCAAAGTGAATTAATGGCCATCCATAATGTTTAAAGTTATTATTTTTAAAATAAAAATCACACATGTCCCTGAGGTGTAGGACAGTCGGTGACGGAGTGTGTTGTTAAGCCACTCCGTGTTGTTAAAGTCACCGGTTCGAAACCTGCGGGGACAAAAAATCCATCCATGTTAAGGGTTGGTGTGGCTCAGGCTGCGTGCGATCCCCAGGTGATTTTGACGGCTTAGATGCCCCTGAGTCGCGGTTTCTCAAGCCACATGCGATCCCCGGGTGATTTTGACGGCTTAGGTTAATCGCAGGTCCTCCACAAATTAACAAACAAAAAAAAAATAACAATCACACATGTTGGAAAATTTTAAATAAAAAATGATTTATTTTTTATAAGAATTAATTGACAATTGATTGAATATACACAACTAATAATGCCCAGCTATGATAACTCTGCTGACTAATCCAACTAACTTTTCTAAATTTTCAAAACTCGATTTACAATTATTAATTTATCAATCTTTAAAAATAGAATATAATTATCAACAACCATTTTTAAGCTAAAAGGTGTACATCTATTGACAATGGGCAGATTTAATAGGGGTTTAGTGCTTAATAAGTTTTCTATGGACATGATTAAATATGGCTGGAATATTCTTAGTAGTCACACAAAATAAATGGCTCTGATTTCAATCATTAACTTCTTAGCTATCATAAAGACATCAGTTCATGTGTTTACTTTTTTACATTTACCTAATCATATTTAAAAATTACTTTGATAGCTAACTAATTGCCACTTAAAGAAATTAAAATATTAACACCAAATAAATGAAGCCCAACAGTCTATTTGTTAATAGACAATAAAATTTAATATATTATTTTAAAGATTCATTTCATCTTCTCAGCCTTTTGACCTTCACCAGCAGCTATTTTGCAGCTGTGCTAGTATAAAAGTGGTTGACATGTCTTGGGAATACTATTAATTAAGTAGATAGGAAATGATGTTGATCGACCTATATCAACCACTTTTATAAAGTGGTAGTTTCTAGTTGACTGTTGACATGTCTTGGGAATACTATTAATTAAGTAGATAGGCGTCCCCCTATTGGAATCCGTGAATTAATCAACATTTTAATCTTAAATTTAAATCTTAGGGTTGACAATTGATCTCAAATCAATGAATGAGATTTAATTTCATAACTTCCTTGGATTTATGAATGCTTATATTTTTCTTCTTTACTTTTTCACATTTACTTAATATGATTAAAGAATTACTGCCCTAGACATTGATTTCCATGTTTAATTGATTAAAAAAGATTAACAGTGAACAGTGAACACGAATTTACCGATGTGAAGCGTTGCCACAACGTTGAATGTGAAGCGTTTCCACGATGTGAAGTGGTGGTTAAGTTGGACGCATGATGCGTTTCACTTAACACAGGCATGATGCATTTTAAGTTGGATGCGAACCATTTCAATTATTTCTCGCTGCTGGTGAACGCTGAATGGTGATGTTAGAAATAGTAATTACTCACTATACATGCAAGTCTTTTCTGCTTTTACCAGAGTTAGAGCTTTATTCTATTTTCGACTGCATGCTTTTACGCATGACTGTAAACCATTGTAAATCTATACATTCGGTGAATAGTTAGACGGCTGTGTAATCAAGCCATTACACTTTCTGCTTGTAAATATTCTTTCTGCTTTGCGTATTCTTTCATGGTATCAGAGCCACGGGAGTGAGGTGCGAACATTGTAGACGTTCGCAGGTCTCCCCTCTGCAAGGGTGCGGGGGAATACAACTCGTCCTTCACGCATAATTTTTTTTTAAAATTCCCGCAGCTGGAGTGAGCGTGGGGTGCGAATTTTTAAAAAATTTCCGCTGCGAGATCGTGCCATGCAAAAATTCGAATCCCAGCTGCGGTTTTGCACTGGCCTCATGTAATACCAGATGCAAGGGACCGAAACCACCACCAGGGGCGGAAGCAGGAGCTGAAAACTAAAACCACGTGGTTTTCTCCAGTTGTATATATGCATATCCGATCCCCTCCTGGGCCATTTCGTGGTTTTCGAGTAGTCTTCAGTGGTATTACCTTCCTCAAGGGAAGAGAAGCTCTCAATCCCGGATTTGATTGGGGGCGAGCATAAAAGCGAACTGGGTGTCCTTGTTAACTTGGAATGCGCAGTTTTGATGTGGTTCGCCATCGCAACCTGCTGGTTTGGTTAATCGCAGACTGCAAAACCCTCTTAATGATTCTCTCTGGTTTCTCCGATACTCCTCTCTTGAA
>SNQJ01S0056490.1:65299-98973 GCA_010110895.2 Picea sitchensis | reverse complement strand
AAAAGAAGAACTACATGTGCTAGGAAACTGTGTCCTTCACTCCAAGACGACTTCGTAGAGAATGGAATTTCTGCTTGGTGAAGATGTCTGTCGTTTGTTCTGTTGAAGGATAGAACTGTAAGTCAATGATCCCATCGTGTACTAAGTCCTGGATGTAGTGCATGTGGATCTCGATGTGCTTCGTCCGCTGCCTCTGAACTGGATCCAAAACTTCAGACTGCTCTGGTTGTCACACCAAATGACAATCGACCGATGAAACTGAATGCCCAACTCAGTGAGAAAATGTTGTAGCCACATAACTTGAATGGTTATGTTAACTACCCCTCTGTACTCTGCCTCGGCTGAAGATAGAGCAATGGCAGCTTGCTTTTTGCTCAACTATTGGATTAATTGTCTTATATCCTTTCTGATTTTATTGACCCAGGGTTCATGTTGTTCGGGTTTCCAACAAAGCCTCTAAAACTATCGACCCTCTTGGTAAACCATAAGGCAACACAACTCACATAATGCACTGCGTAGTCTCACCTGAGATAGATTTAATGGGGGGCTATAATACTCATGTGTTTACAGCCTAGGATTGAGTGCAATATATGAGAACTATACGTTGAACCACTATTATAACTTGTAAACACAATACACCGTCATTTGTGAATATGCAAAAAATATAACAACTCATTCATTAAACATAACAATAACTACCGAAGATAATAAAGATATGCATGCATGCGTCATAGAACACAGGTGTTACCGTGGTTCACCCCCTCCTGGGCTACGTCCACAAAGATCTCGCTCTTGGCCCTTCTATTATAGTATTTTCGCTTCTACAGTGCCGCGTGCATTACAATTCTTATCAGTTAGGTAAGATCTATATGAGGCGGACTAGATCGCACCATGATCCTCAGCCTACGATCTAACCCTCAAGATTTGTCCTTGCCAGTCCTCTCTAGCTCAACAGCTTACAAAATTAGGTCATAGAACAAAATATTACATATCGACTCATTACAATAACACTCTACAATAGCGACTCTCTCTCTCTCTCTCATTACAACAACTATATTTATACGTTTCTGGCTCTTCAGCCATTACAGTACATTCAAAAACCCTAACCCTACCGTCATTAGGTCTTCCATGCATGTGTGCATGATGTTCTTCCTTCCAGCTATCGCTTTCCTTGTGCATGCTTTCTTTCCCAAAATCACCTTGCTTTTCTGCTTTGGTCTGCTTCCAACAGGCCCCCAACAGTGACATGTGGCTCGTCATGATCAACCTAACACAAATCTTTGATCTTCCTGGTGACCGCCTAGAACTTTGCTTTGAGCTCTACTGCATGTGTCTGCACCTGCGCAGTCTTCTCCTTAAGTGTGTCCATTATTTGGACTACAATTTTGTCACTGATCAATTCCGCGCACTCTGCCTGGGTCTGTGCTATATGTGTCTTGGCTTCCTCTACCTGTGCCAAGGCTTCTGCTACTCACTCTTGAAACGATTCCATTTGAGCTTGACACTCCTTCTTCTGTGTTTGCGCAATGGTGAGTTCTGCCTGCAATTTCTTCATGTCCTGTGCTCCTTTGATGCGCTCTGTGATGGACATTGTCCTCTGCCTCTACTTGAGGTCTTGGATAGTTGTGCTTATCATTTCTTCTTCCCTGACCCACTTCTATACTTTATGATCCTCCTCTAACTTTGTCCAAATCTGTGCTGCTTTATCGAACAATTCGGTTGTTGTGTTGAACTATTGCTCTATCTCCTGCAGTTGCGTCGTCACCTCCTGCTTCCTTTGCTCCTTTACTATTGGTGGAGTGGTTGGTGTGAGATGTTCTCGGAGATTCTCGATCTCCTTCTAATATTGATCGATTGCCTGTGCAATCTGATCAATCTTTTCTACTGCTGTGAGTTCATCATTTTTCTCGATGTTTGGAATTTTTTCATAATTTCTTGCCACTTTCTACTCCAATCTATTCCTGTGCTCCCTTTCCTCTTGAGTCTCAAACTTAGCCTGCTCGCATATTATTTCCAATGCGTCCCGCTTCTCCATTGCCTGCTGTAATTCAGTGAAGTCTGTGCGCGCACGAGACTGTACCTCATGGATTTGGGCTAATTCCTTTACAGGTGTCTACCGCACGATCTCATCCATGCACATAATACTAGGTGTGATGTGGAATGTTGCGCTTGGCTGCAGTATTGTATGAAGTGTATCATACTCACCTTCTTCCAATCTTTCCTCTATCTGCGGTGTTGATGGCCCTATTCCCTTGCTGCTACCTACTGCCTATACTTTCCTGATTTTCTTGAGGAACTATCGCATGTCTTCCAACTCCTCTTGAATCGTGTCCCTGTGGTGCGCAACATTGTCAAAATCCTCGGATAAACAATCCTGGACCATTCAGGCTATCATTTCTCTGTCATCCTCCGTGATCATATATTCTAGAGGTGTTCTTTGTGCCCTCATCTTCTTGCGCGCTCCTCCTATCTGCGTGGTTTGCCTCTTATTCCCACTTGATTCCTGTGAGTTGGGACTTGGTGCGGTCCCCTGCGTTGCCTCAGCCTGTTTCTACTGCACTTGAGCCGGTTGTGTAGTGTTCTTTTTCCCCTTTTGGGTCCTTGTCTTAGCTACCCCTTCATCTGTCTGCTTTGTCTTTGTCTGGACCGTCCTCCGTTTCTTAGGCACTGGGACTTCTTGAGGCTGTGTTTCTCCCTACCCTGCCTCTTCTTTTGTTGTCATTTCCGACAAGGCTTGGGTGAGTACTGGAATCTTCCATTCATCTTACCAGTCTTTGATCACCATGTCGATTTCACTCTCTGTGATACAGTAGCGCATCTGTAGCCACTGCTTATTGGGGTCCTTCCTTGCCTCTATCCACATCGTGTGTCGTGTGGCCTTGAAGTTGGCGATGTCCCAATACCGCGCGACAAACTCTGGCGTTATTCTCCACATGTTGGAGATGGATTCCTGCAGTTCACGAAGGTATTCTTGGAATGCAACTACGCTCATTTTCTTGTGCTTGGCATCTGACGTGACGCTAAGTGGTAAATACCTCGCTCCATAGTTCGGCTTGGGTCTAGTGTCGAAGACTGTGTAATTCAGTTCCTTCCATCCTACGATAACTATCAATAGGAGTAACCATGAGTAGTGAAATTATGTTTTGAGATCCTGCGCATCTTGGCAGTCATCCAGAAACAAATTCACGATATACGGTGCCTAGCTAACTGATGTGCCCTCGGCGCATTGAGCTGCTACTGCGACGACCCTGGCCAGAACTTCCTCCTTGCGACACTTTCGCAGCAGTTTGTAGGCCAAGATCTTTGCGGCCATCTGTGTTGCGACATCGTTGATCCTCTTGATTATGATTCCTCACGTTCCCCTGTTAGTACCATATTTCTTCTTCATTTCCTTCGCAAGTGCTTTCTCCTTAGTCTTATCATCAAGGAATTGCGCGAGATCAATGCCCTTGGCTGGCAACCCTATGATGTGCACATTAAGCTCTACGTCAATCGAGACAAGCTTGTTTAACCAAATGTCCCCGCCATGTGACTGCTAATAGTTGTTTGATGCACCCTCTTGCGTACTGTCCTCTGCCAAAGTGTGGTAGATCCAACAGACCTAAAATCCTTGTTTTCTCCAATCATGTTTCCCATTGGAGTGGCTGATCAATTAGTTCCCCAACCAGATTTATGCCCACAGTCTCTAAGTATACTCCCTTTGCAAATTCCATAAACTTGTCTGTGTCTGCTACATCGTGGTCTTAGTATTTTAGCTTGTCAATCTGCCCTAGCAAGCATAATTCCACCTGTACCCCATCTGGTATATGCGGTAGAATGAGGGCTACGACAGGTTGCTTGCGAGGTGACCTAAGTACCTGTTGCTTGTCTTTCTTCGACAGTTGTTGGCTCGAGGTGCCAGGGGCTACCGTTTACACTTCGAAATACCATTCTGGCCAGCCTGTGACATCTTCTACTGTTCCTTCTGGTGGGTGGTCTGACACAGTGGTTTGAGACTTGTCTGGCTCGACTGTTGCTTCATAATTCGTCGTCATTCCATTGACTCTCGGAGCTGCTTCGATGTTCTCTAGTTGCACTTCCTTCAAGGTTTCTACGTCCTGGTTCTGTTGTTCCTGTGTCTCCGCCGACATATCTATATTCATGTCCTCCGTTGTTGGTTGTTGGGTCTCTTCCACCACATGTGTGGGATTCACCGGTGTTGTGTCTGGGGATGGGATTTCATCGATATTGACGATCTTCGGCATTTGTTGTTCACCTTCTTCGAATTTTACCCGTGACCTAGTTCGAACTCTAGGTTGTCTGGTAGTCTGGCTTGCATCTTCTTGCTTTAGTGGTGGCATGGTGGTGGATGTCGAACGTTTTTTGAGTTTGAATGGTCTCTGTGAGCTCTGTGAACTCCGCTCTGTGCTCCTTTGCTTCTATCACTCTTTGTATGTTCTCTTTTTGCAAATAGGCTCTTTCTCCCGCATCCTTGTGTTGTATGGACTTCGCATGAAGCTTGTCGAGGACGCTACCTAAATTATGGGTTCAATGCACCTCTGGTTCTTTCATACTTGCCATTACTCTGCCTTGCTGTCTCCAGTTGGCACGATTAATGTGGTGTCCCATTGGTCCTTTCCGGCATTCAATTCTGTATATCTCCGTCATTTCGTACTGCTTTTGTCATCTTTCCATTTCCCGCTTGTTTCCCCTTCATCGTGGTTGTTAGCCTTATCCTTGCCAAGTTTGTATTCCTAAGTGTGCGTGCTCTTTCTTCTTTCGGTGCACTTTGCCTCTATTGGTACTGTTTAACATTCTGTACGGTTTTTTTTTTCACTGTGCGGTGAGTAGTCGACTGTCCTTATACAGCTTCAGTCGGCCCCCGTTGATCATCCCTTTGAGTTCTGTGCTTGATAAGTCTTTCAACTGTACAACTCCTCCATCTGTGACAGTTTTTACTTCGTACGGTCCTAGCCAATGCATTCTTAGCTTTCCTAGGTGCTGAAACGATTTGTTTTCATACATCAATACTAAATCTCCTTCCTTAAAAGTTTTCTTTTTGATGTGCCTATCGTGCCAAGTCTTGTCTCTTGCTTTCTGAACTTGTTGGTGAAATCCTGCTAAGATCCAATCTCCCTCCATGGTCATTAACTGATTTAGTCGCTCCTATATTGTGCCTCGTTCTTTCATATGTGTGATTGCTGCTACACGCAAGCTTGGTACTAAAAATTCTAATGGCACCACTACTTCTTGGCCATACACCAGTTTAAATGGCGTGTTCCCTATCAAATTTTTTCATGTAGTCCTGTAGGCCCATAATACTGCTGGTACTTTGAGGTCCCAATCGTCCCTGTTGATGTTACAGATCTTTTTCAGTGCATTCTCTAGGATTTTGTTAAATGCTTCCACTGTGCCATTTGCTTGTGGATGATATGGTGTGCTCTTCTAATGATGGACTTCAAACTCTTCGGTCATAACATTGATGGTGTTGTTTATGAAGTGCGTGCCTTGGTCGCTCATCAAAACTCTTAGGCATCCAAATCTAGTGATTACTTGTTCAAACAAAAAGTGTGATGTTGTTTCTGCACTGCAATCCTTCACTGGTGCAGCTTCCACCCATCTTGTTAGGTACTCTGTCGCGGTGATATTGTACCTAGCTCCTATTCTTTTTGCTCATGGGTTGATTGGTCCCACAAATTCTATTGCCCACTTATCGAATGCCTGCAATGTTACTTGTGGTCGTAATGGCATCGCATCCCTTATGTTGGGTTTACCTACCCTTTTTCAAACATCGCATCTCTAACAATACTCCTTCGAGTCTCTGTGAATCGTCGGCCACCATAATCTTGCATGCAATACCTTCAGTGCGGTAGCTTTGCCTGCATAATGTCCTCCTGCTATTCCCTCATGGGATTATGCTAACACTCTTGGTATTTCGTGTTCTAACATGTATCTGCGCACATTTTGTATAAATGTCCCGCGATCAGTTGATACTCTGCAGCCCAGACTACGAGCTTTTTCTTCTGCGCAGTGTTATATTCGTGCGGCACAATACCTATGCTCAAGTACTGAATGATATCTGCGAAGTATTCATCAACGATCTGGACTGAGAATAACTATGCATCCGGGAAGTTGTCTGCTAGATGTGTAGGTTCTTCTCCATTTGTGACCCTTGATAGGTGGTCAGGTCCTGCATTCAATTTTCCTGGCTTCACTATGACTTCGAAGTCAAACTCTTGAAACAATAGTAACCATCGACATATTCTCCCCCCCAACACTGGCTTGTTGACTAGGTATTTCAAGGCTAAACGATCTATGAACATCTTTAAGTGTTTTCCCAATAAGTAATGTTTGAATTTATGTAGTCCGTAGACCATAGCTAGGCCTTCTCTCTTTGTGGTGTTGTAGTTTTGTTATGATTATGATAGCTTCATGCTTACAAATGCTATCGGGTGATCCAAGTCTCCCGCTCCTGGCTGCACCAAGATAGCTCCAAGGGCTATGGCTGATGCATCTACATGCACGTGGAATGTCTTCTCCCAGCCTGGAAATACTAATATTGGTGTGGTGACCATATTTTCCTTCAGGGTATCCAAACCGTGTTGACACTCGTCATTCCACTGAAACTTTGTATCCTTTCTTAACAACTTTTCCATTGGTGCAGTAATCTGCACGTATCCTTTGATAAATTTCCTGTAGTATCTTGTGTGTCCCAACGTCGCTCTTAGCTGACAGACTATTTTTGGTAGTGGTAAGTTAATAATTACTGCAATATTTGCAGGATCTACTAGTAAACCTTGTTTGCATACTACATGGCCAAATAGTATCCCAAACAGTGTTCCGAATATGCATTTCTTTATGTTCAGTGATATTTGGCACTGCCTACATCTATCTAACATCAGTCGCAAGACTTCTACATGGTCTTTCAACAAACTATAGGTTGTCCAATCGTCCAAGTATACTTCTAGGAACTGATGGATGAATTCCTTAAACGCAACAATGACTACTCTGAAAAAAATTGTTGGTGCATTCTTGAGTCCAAATGGCATGACTGTGTATTGGTAGGATCCCCATTCTGTCGCAAACGTGGTCTTGTATATGTCTTCCTATGCTATCTTGATCTGGTGGTAGCCTAAGAATCCATCAGTGAATGAGTAAGCTTTGTGTCCACCTACGTATTCTAACACTTCGTCCGTGAAAGGTGTAGGGAATGGGTCATGTAGGCATGCATCGTTCAACTTCCTCAAGTCGACGGATATCCGTATTCCTCCTTATTTCTTGTCCTAAACTACCATCGGGCTTATCCATTCTGATTCTTCAGCTGGTTCTATGATTCTGGCTTCGAACATTCTATCGATATCAGCTTTAACTTTCTGCTTGTATATCGGGTTCAATCTATATGGTCAATGTCTGATTGGTCTCGCTTCTGCTCTGAGTGGTATTTTCATTTTTCCTAGCTCTCCTGCTATACCCTTCATCTCTGTAAATGTTGTGGGAAACAGGTTGTTGTACTCGTGCAATAACTCTGTTATGCTTTCTATCGTTTGTTCATCCCAATAATCTTCGATGATGGCCATCTTAGGATTCTCAACTATCCTAATGTTGACTTTCTTTACCTTGATCGGCGTGGCAATAACTTCTGATTCTATAGGTGGACCTTCCACTTCTCTCTCGCCTTCCGCTTCCTCGATTTGAATATCGCACGGGTCGTCTTTCTCTGGGGCGTCTTCGTGCACATGGTAACATGACAACAGTTCCTTGATTAACTGTTTATTCCTCTGTTGCTCTTCTGTTATGAGTTCGACTTCTGGTTCTTTGATGAATATCACCCCTCTTATCATTTTAAGAGCTGCGTCTATGTTGGGGTTCTCATGTTCAAATGAGAAAGTGACTGTAAAATTTTGTTGTTATTCTGTCCAGGTCGTAGTTGCTCTGCGCAGTTCCTGGTCTGTATACCAATTCACTGGTATGCCCTCTAGAGTGTGTACAAATAATGGGGCCATTCCTCTAGGGGTGTCAATTTCCACAATGTTCTGCACGTTTCCAAGTGGTATGTTGGTGCCCCCTGTCCATCATACTTCTGTTGTTGCTTGTTGTCTTTTTGTTGTGCGCTAAACCTTATGCGCAGTAACCGCTTACATTGGTACCAATCTATGATTGTCTCTTTGTGTGCGCCCCACCATCTTGCAGGTGTGGCTTTGAGTGTTATATCAAGTGCTAACAGTCTTTGGTTCTCTGAAACTTCATCTTCATAATGTGCCAAGAAGGTTTCCAAATCGTTTATTCCGTGGAAACTAGGTGGTTCCCTTATCTCTGTGCCTACCCATCTTATTGCGCGGTCTATTTGTGCACATCTTCTCGTGGAAACTTCGTGTAACTTTTGTTGCTAGTTCTCTAAACCGGTATCTGAGTCTGTTTCACACGAAGTAATGGTCTGCCAACTAAGTACTCTGTCTGCAGTTGGGTTTACGTAATCCTCATCGCACGCAGTTGTTCTGTACAACTGGCTTATTTCCTCTAAGTCTAAGCAAGTAGGTTCTACAAACCTTTCCCCTTCTGATGGGTCTAATGGCGCGATGACCCTGTATTCACCTGACTCAAATGTCATTTTTCGTGTCTTTAGATTTATTATGGCCTGGTTGTCAAATGCCCAATTCAATCCAAGCAACGCTGGGTATGGTGTTGTGTCGTCCAATATTTCGATTACTTCAAAATCTGCTTTAGTATGCACCCCATCTAGGTCTACTGTTACTCCTTGTAATCTACCGATTGGTAGGACTCTGTGTTGGTTTGCTAGTTTTAGTTGAACTGGTGAATATCCTAATGTGGGATCTCCCATACATTGTCATGTCTTCTTTGGTAATACATTGACCTCAGATCCCATATTCGGTATGATGTCTCCCATGTTGAAGTCTCCAATGTTTGCATTCAATCTGAACTCCCTACTGGTTCTTCTTGTATGCAGGTGATTGACTGTTTTTGGTTCTAGTTTTCCTTCAATCTCGATACTACATTTTTCTAGTATGGTTTGCAATATTTTCAGAGATGATCGATCATTCAATACTTTTACACATGATTGCAAAAAGCCTTTGATTGTACTTACTTGTCCCATGGGTTGCATTTCGTTGGTATGATCCAATAATGGAGGCATCTCGTACTCTAGTGCTTCCTTGCTTTGTTGGGCAGTCAAAGTCGTCGTAATGTCCTCCTTCTCAAATTCTTGCCGGGCTTGTTTAAATATCTCCTTCTCCTTCTGCGTGTCGAACTGCTTCCTTGGTTCAACATTCTTCTTCACCCATTGGTGTTGTACTGGCTCTTGTTGAACTGTGTCATCCCCTGTTTTAGCTCCTCCATGGGTAACTATGTTCATGTTTCGTCCTTCATCCCTTGCTTCGGCTAAAATCCAATGAACATTCTAGTTGTTTTGGTTCCTCTTTTCCTGGATCTTTACTAGTAGTGTTGGACATTCTTCTGTGTCATGGTCTGATGCATGACAATACATACAAGTCGTTGTTGGAAGCGGACATTCTCTTGCATAATGTCCTGGTTGTTGACAATTGTGACATACCATCAGTCCTCTACCTCGTCCAAAACCTCCTCTTACTCGTCCTCCACCTCTGTAGCCTATTCGATCTCCTCTCGATGCGTTATACTGAGGCACCTGATTATACTGCACAGTATTGTATTGAGGTTGTGTTGTGTTGTACTGTGGCTGCGCGGTATTATATGATTGTTGCGCAGTATTATACTATTGTTGCGTAGTGCTATATGGAACTGGAAGTTGATTAAATTGTGGCATGGCTTGCCGAGTCATCATTTATGCCTGCACTCTATATGTATTTGATGTCCTTTCTCTCATCAACTCCATAGTTCTACAATCTTTGTTGTCGTGGCCCACTGACTTGCAAAAGTTGCAATACGAACTCTTTGGGATTGTTTGGTATTTCTGCATCATCGGGTAGTGATATGGGTCGTGGCCAGGTTTCTTACAGACTTCACACCATGGTCCTCCTGTTGGTAATGAGTTTGGCATTCCAGCTGCCATATACTGCGCGAATGTTGGACATTCATTCTTGTGGTGTCCTTCCGTCCTACATGTGGTGCACCAAACGACTTCCCATTTATCCTTATTTTTATTCTGGTTGAGTTGGAACATTAAGTTCTTCAAATCCTCCTTTAATTCTTTGATAGCTGGATCTGTCTGTTGATATTGGTTTTCTTCCAGTTGTACGACTGCTTGCAGAGCCTCTGCCTGCGTCTGGAACTTATGTTGTCACATTGGATATTTCAAGTGTGGGAGCAGTGAATTGACAAACAAGTGTGGATGTTGCGTATCGGTCATGAGATATTTCAACTTCCCCTTTAGTCGCTTGAATCTTTGGTCAATATCCCATACAAATTCTCCTGATTTTTGTCTAATTTCGATCATCTCGTTCATGTACTGATATTCTGAACTCGACTTCTGGAACTCGTTGATCAATAGTTTATTGATGTCTGTGATTATTCCGATTGTCCCTGGTGGATTGTTCGTAGCTAAGCTCATGTACCAATCCAATGCACGATCCCTTAATGTAATTGCTAGATGTGCCAGTTTAGTATCTTCGTCTGTGATCTGTTTTGCTTCCCAAATCTTCTCACAGATGAACAAATGTTTTTCTGGGTCCTCCGACGCTTCACCTTTGAATTCTGGTAACCTGATGGTAGGATCGTGTCCTGCCATTACGAATGTTGAACTACTACCTCCGCGTGGTGTAGATACTTGACTAGTTCTGCCTGAACTGGCTCCTCCAGTTGTTGCTCCTTGTGTAGATGTACTTCATGTTGTCAAACTTCTTCCAAACTTTGGTTGTCTAAACGATGGTGTTCTCTTTGGTGTATTAGTTGCACATGGGTCTATGGGTTCCACACTGACATTAATATGGATAGGATTGTTTCCTTCTCTTCCCGTTCTTGGACCTCTCGTCTTCCTCTTGTATGTTGCACGCAGGATTTCCTCAATCTGCTCCACATCCCGGAGATCCTCTACCTCTTCCTCATCACTCGCCAAGCCTTCCCTCGCAGCTACGACTCTCTTCTTGGTATTCACCTTGTATTGGCAGGGTACTCCGCTACGCATCTTCCCAGTTGTCTCCAAGATCCACCTGATCTGGTCGTCATCCATCATGATCGGGTCCAAGGGTTCCTCCTTCTTCCCTTTATCCTCTGCTCCTTCCATTTCTCCTCTTTCTGTTAGTGCTTCCCCCCTTCCCCCATGCATGCAGGGAAGTTTAGCTGTCTGATTCCATTGTCATTACACCTTTGTTGTATAGCAGTATCTTAATCGAAGTATACAATGATCTAATGTACCTTCCTCGAGGTCCTTGTAGAAACTCTTGCTCAGCTGCGTTGTACAACTTCGTTGTGTCGATTGCAAACTCTATTATAAAACCTGCCACAATACTGTCAAGCCAAAAGTATAATGCGCGGGTGAATTTGTTGCTCACGTGTTATAACTGCTCAATCTGTACTGGGGTCCACTCTAATTGTTGGATCCGGTTCGTTGTGTGGTTATCATTCAACCTTAGTATCCACTCCTGCATTAAATGTGGAAAATCACAGAAAAAGACTTCGTGTAAATCAGTAAACATGTATTTCTCAAGATATTTATGGGGTGTTATTCTAGGGTTTCGGTTATCTTTCTGTGCAAACTCCAGCTCTTTTGTCCTTAGCCAGCTTCCAATCTCTTCTTTTGTGGGATTCCACGGTCTCAACATCCCCTTCTAGTGGCTCATTGCTCTCTGCCCTAATATTTTCTTGATCTGCCTCTGACAGACCTTCAACTTATCTCATCTACTCAATCCTCTTTTGTTCCTACCAACGACAATATAACCATTTGTTGGATTAATTGTCTTATATCCTTTTTTATTTTATTGACCCAGGGTGCATGTCTGTTCGGGTTTCCAACAAAGCCTCTAAAACTATCGGCCCTCCTGGTAAATTAGAAGGCAACATAGCTCACAGAATGCACTGCGCAGTCTCACCCGAGATAGCTTTAATGGGGGATGTAATATTCATGTGTTTACAACCTAGGATTGAGTGTGAGATATGCGAACTGTATGTTGAACCACTATTATAACTAGTAAACACAATACACCGTCATTTGCGAATACGTAGTAAATATAACAACTCATTCATTAAACATAACAATAACTACTGAAGACAATAAAGATATGCATGCATGCATCATATAACACAGGTGTCACCATGGTTCACCCCTCTTGGGCTACGTCCACAAAGATCTGGCTCTTGGCTCTTCTATTATAGTATTTTCGCTTCTACAACACCGTGCATGTTACAATTCTTCTCAGTTGGGTAAGATCTATATGAGGTGGACTAGATCGCACCAGGCTCCTCAGTCTGCGATCTAAACCTCAAGATCTACCCTCCCCAGTCCTCTCCATCTCAACAAATTACAAAATTAGGTCATACAACAAAATATTACATATCGACTCGTTACAACAACACTCTACAATAGCGACTCTCTCTCTCTCTCTCTCTCTCTCTCTCTCTCTCTCTCTCTCTCATTACAACAACTATATTTATACGTTTCTGGCTCTTCGGCCATTACAATACATTACAAAAACCCTAACCCTACCATCGTTAGGTCTTCCATGCATGCGCGCGTGTTGTTCTTCCTTCTAGCTGTCGCTTTCCTCGTGCATGCTTTCTTTCTCAAAATCGCCTTGCTTTTCCGCTTTGGTCTGCTTCCAACATCGACCAACAGATAGGCCCAGAACCAAGACTGAGTGAGTAACCAGATGTGGACTTGTGATCAGTGCTATCGCCAACCCAGTTGGAATTAGTAAACCCTATGAGATCTAATGTAGAGTATGTTGCATAATGATTCCCATAGGTGATGGTGCCCTGAACGTATCAAAGGATGCACTTTGCAACTTTCCAATGTAGCTCATGCGACTCCTGCATGAACCTGGAAAATGCACCAACTGCATATGAGAGGTCTGGTTTGGAGTGTGTGAGATACAATAAGCTCCCCACTAGTTGTCTGTATAGTGTGTTGTCAACCAGTGGAGTCTCCCCGCCATCCTCAAGTTTGACTCATGATAGGAAAGGAGTCGGAGCAGACTTGCAGTCTGTCATGTGAAATCTCTCAAGGAGATCTCGTGGATACTTGGCCTAAGACAATTTGATGTCTAATGCATCCTGACTGATATCGAGTCCAAGGAAGAAGTGTAGCGAACCCATGCCCGCCATAAAAAACTTGTCATGTAGAATCCTCTTGACTGCAACAATCGCTGAAGTCGAGCACCCGATGATCAACAAATCAATGACATACAGAACTAAAAGTAGAAGTGAATCAACTGTCCTGAGCATGTAGACATTCGGGTCTGATTTACAACTTACAAAGTTCTGTGACAACATGTAGGAATCCATCTTGGCATACCATGCCCTCGGAGCCTGCTTGAGGCCATAAAGTGACTTCTTTAGTTGATAGACCAAAGATGAGTCCTACATATATATAAATCCCTGGGGCTGCTCCATATAGATCTCCTTAGAGAGATCACCATGAAGAAATGAATTCTTCACCTCCATCTGATGAACTTCCCATCCCTTGGCTGCCGCAATGACAAGTGTCAATCGTATGGAATCCATCTTCGCTACTGTAGCGAAGGTCTCATCATAGTCAATACCATGAACCTGCTGAAAGGCTCTGGCGACAAGCCTGACTTTGTATCTGCTAATTCATCCATTCATTGCGCTTTTGGTCCTGTATATCCATCTGCATCTGACAAGTTTCCTCCCATAAGGAAGGGGAACCAGATCCCAAGTCTAGTTCTCGAGGAGGGAGTTGTACTCCTCCTGCATGGAGGATTCCCAAAAGGGATTTCCAGCAGCCTCGCCATAAGACTATGGATCTGAAGACTGAACCAAGAAAAGATGCCCGGAGGGAAATGGTTCAGCGGCAGTGAGTGCAACAAGAGGCTCCTTGAAATTAGATCGAGTCCTCCTAGTATCGATTGGATCACCAACGAGATCCCCTGCATCTTGGAGAGTAGTCTGTGCCCACTTGGGCCTCTGCTCTGGCTCTGCAACTACATCTAGATGTTCTGACTCTACATTCGACTGTACTGACTCTGAATCTGAATCATTTGAATCCTCTGAATCATAACTCTCATTTGACGAAGAGTCGTCATGTGCATGCTCATCACCTCGGACAGGTGGAAGAATGAAGGTGTCTGCATGCGACTACCGAGGTGCATGCGAGACACTTTTCTCGAATTAGACACTTCACTNTGAATCCTCTGAATCATAACTCTCATTTGACGAAGAGTCGTCATGTGCATGCTCATCACCTCGGACAGGTGGAAGAATGAAGGTGTCTGCATGCGACTACCGAGGTGCATGCGAGACACTTTTCTCGAATTAGACACTTCACTTAATGATGAGCTGGTCCGAGGAAAGATCAATAAGCCTATATCCCTCCACACCGTCGGGGTATCTAACAAAAATGCACTCAATGCTTTGTGGATCAAGTGCCTTCCTCTTTTCAGAGGGAATCTGGGCCCATGCAGGTGAATCGAAAATGCGAAAGTGGGTCACTTCCGGTTTGAGGCCGCTCTAAACCTCATAGGGGGTCTTATCCTTGACAAATATATGGGGAGATATGTTTTGGATGTATGTTGCACAATTAAGTGCTTTGGCCCATAGTCTCTGTGGTAGTGACTTTGCATGCAACATGCAAGATGCCATCTCCTTTAGAGATCTGTTTTTCCGCTCAACAACTCTGTTTTCCTGCGGAGTATAGGGAATTGTATGCTGCAATTGAATCCCTGCCTCATGGCAAAGATTATGGATCTCGTGATTTACATACTCTCGACCATTATCAGTTTGGAGGACTTTGATCTTCTTTCCGGACTGTGTCTCAACCAGGGCTTTGAAATCTTTGAGGTGTTGAAAGACCTCAGATTTTTGCCTGATAAAGTAGATCCAAGTAAAACATGAGAAATCATCCACAAAAATGAGAACAAACCTCACTTTGTTGATGGATGGATGCGGAAAAGGACCCATAAGGTCACTGTGGATCATATCTAAAGGTGCGGAAGCTCACCGAGACTTTCCTTTGTCGAATTTCTCTTGAGGGTGTTTTCTGAGAACACATCCCTCACTTACTCCCTTGGAGAAATGGATGTCTGGTAGACCATCAACCTATCTTTGCTTGCTAAGCTGTTACATGTATATGAAATTCAAATGTCCAAACCTTTCATGCCAAATCCTACTACTTTCATCAGCATGAGTAAGCAGTAAAGCAGAATCAGGTTCAATGAATTTAGAAAAAGTATACAATCTAGATGGATGATTTACCTCACCGGTAGAAACCTTGGAGTTGGTTTGCATGTCGTAGATGTCCACAAAATTTGGTGTGAATATGACTTTCTTTCCGGTGTCAGAATTCGTCATCTGATACACGGAGAGAAGGTTGACAAAAAGTTTAGGAACGTGCAACACATTCTCGAAGCTTCCGTTGGTGAGTTCAATCCTTCCTTTGTCGGTGACTTCGACAAAAGAGTTGTCCCCCATAAGAATGGGAGGACCTTTGCATGCATCCAAAGAAGACTATACTGCTTTTGAGGCAGTCATGTGATGTGATGCTCCTGAATCAATGATCCAAGCATCAGGAGAGGAGTTGATGACAATCAAGGCATGGCTAGAATTGCCTTTCTTGGAATTAAGATCTTTTGGCTTCTTCTTCTTGGCACCCTCGGGTATGCGATCTCCAAGGTTGTTTTGCTGAAGAATTTGAGACATCAGATTTATTTGTTTTTGCATGCATGCAGATTCCGAATGGAATCCTTTGTGACAATACATGCATTTCTCCCCTTTTCCCCTTTGGATCCGGAGGCATCAATGAAGGGTTTTGTGTACCCTTCCTTCTTCGGATGTGCATGAGCTTTCCGTTTATCTTTATCTTTAGATTTATGATATTTGTGGTTGCCATCATGCACAGTGAGTGCATGCGCCCTTGGGCCTTTGATTGTGCCCATGTCGATGAGCTTAGTTTGCTCTTGTGTCAGGGATTCGATAAAGTCCTCAAGAGAAGGCATCTTCCAGGTGGCTCAAGAGGCGAATCTGACAATATGGAATGTGGATACAAATACAGAGAATTTAGGACCAATCTTGGAGAGAATGGTGAGAACCATTTGTTTCTCCTCCTTCGATTTATCAACCCCGCAAGCTTTGAGTTGCGACAGTAAATCCTTGAATTTTGTAAAGAAATCTTGGATATTATCGAAGCTTTTTGGATCCAATATGAGCAGCTCTACCTCTAACATGTGTCCCCTCATCTCATCCTGTTTTTCCAAAGAGCCCTTCCAAGGTGGTCTAGGCTTCATTGGGAGTCTTACAGGAAGATATGTGAAAAAGGAGATCAGGAGAAATAAGACTGCAAATTGTTCCGAGTGTCTCATCCATGCGATTTAAGTACTTGGATTTTTCTATGGCTGATGTCGGTTCTGTATTTGTATTCAAGGTTAACCTGTACAACCCTTTGGTTAAGAGATGTATGACTATTTTATCCTTCCATGCAAAATAGTTGTAAGGTGTAAGAATGAATTCTTTTTGGAAATCCATCTTTCTGCTGTCTTCAATTTTTTGTACTTGCAAAAAAAATTGGTGTAGCTTTTGCTTAGCAGTTCGTCGACTCTAATACCATGTAAATGTGTTGAACCTACACAGAATAAATCTAGCTAAACAATAATACACACATTTACAAAGAAAATTGGAGAAAGAAAAAAAATGAGAAAAATAATTATCATTAACCATTATGAATAATGAATAATTTACACATGACCAATGACCAAAAAGTCGAGATACACACCATAAACACCATAAAAAGATCCAACTCAAATCTTCCTCAAATATAAAAATCTAAAAGTTACTCAAACTTGTGTAGCACGGAGGGATGAGGGCATCTGTTTTTATTATACATATATACGTCGTCCTTCCCCGCGGTGAGCTAAAGAGAGGCAGAAAATATTGAAGTTCTCCAAATCCCTCATCTTCCTTCAACTTTTACCATCTGATCTGTACAGGATTTCGAATTGCAGATACCTGAAAAATCGACTGTCAACATTTGGCTCGTGGTTATCGTAATTAAGGTTTCTTACAAACGAGCGGACTGATCGGCTTCGATTTAGACGATTTCGGTAGGTTTTTTTCTTTTTTTCTTTTTTCTCGCTTTTTCTGTAGTCTCTGGTTCTTTGTTGCGTCAAATTTGTATTGTATTCAATGTTTAATTCGAGAAATTTAAAATAATATATGATTGAATTAGGTATTCGGTTCGAATCCCCCAGCTGGGCATATGAAATCGTAGTCGTTACCAGGGTTTAATGGGCAGTGATTGTTGTATGTAGTTTTCACATGGTATTTTGTTGGGTTTTTTTTTGACTTATTTTTATCCGATTGTCTGTGTGGGTAGGGTCGAATTATAGGCCGGATTTATGTGGAAGAAGTAGCAATTGAAATGTTTGTCAATAACTGGGGTACTAGGTAGTAGATCATGGAATAAACCTAGATCTTCTGTAAAAAAGAAGTCTTGATAAGCTGTTATTCTAAGGTATCCGATTTGAAATCCCGTGGCTGTGCTTCACCGCTGAGGTGGGCGGAGTATTAAGCCGTCCAACAGGGTTCCATTCTCGCTGTCGTCTATCCCACCCGAATGGCAGGTCTCATTCTCGCTGTGGTCTATCCCACCCGAATGACAGATCTCAAAAAGGGACAAGGCCGGTTTCAGAAAGGGCCAATTGCACTTTGGGCCCGATGTCTAAGCCTAATGAAGTCTATGTTATGTGGTGCAGCCCTTGACCTCACCCGAATGGTAGGTCTCAAAAAGGGACAAGGCCGGGCAAGGCAGGTTTCAGAAAGGGCCAATTGCCCTTTGGACCCGACGTCTAATCCAAATGAAGTCTATGTTATGTGGTGCAGCCCTTGACCTCGAGGTATGTTTCTTGAAGCAAGTTTGAAAAAATTCTGGGCATTGTTGTATATGTTTCATATAGTTTTGGGGCATCTCTCATGATTTTGAAGCTGGTGCCAGCCCACGGACATTGGACTCTACTCCCTGTGTATTGATAGGGTGTCCATTACAGCTGTAGAAAGGGGTTGTACGAGAAGCAGCATTCGAAATAATCACTGTTTCACAACAATTCTCTTGTTCATTTATTTTTAGTTGAGTAAGAGACCTAAAATTTTCTTAGCCCCTTATTCCCTTAAACAAATAATGTCAGAGTAACAGGCCTTGCTGAGTTGAAATTTCGGGAGAACTTGCCAAGTCTTGTTCAATATCCAAGTTATTTTGGAGTTATTGCCCAGTTTTAATGTTCTTAAAAAGCCAAGCATTGCAGAGTTTTGCGCCAAGTTGCCAAGTACAAGTCGTGTGACATCGAATAATGTCAGGCGTATTCTAAACTACAAAATCTTATGAAAAGTCGATTTACATGTTGATTTCTATTCCGCCTCTCTACCAACTAGAGAGGCTGTTATATAAATATTCAATTTAATGATTGGTTACTTGGCAACGGCCTCTGCTCACCTGTCAATTGATTATTCCAACTCCCATCATTTAATGCCAAAACATGTGCTGTCAATAATTGTAGCCCGGCATTTTTGAGTCATGGACGTTGAAGAATTAATCAATATTGTGTCATAGGACATTGAAGAAATAGTGATTATTGTGCCAAGCTCTTACTCGACTAGCAATTCTCTGGAAAACAAGACATGGTCATGTATTGGAGCGTAGCTGTTTCTGATGGCACTGCACCTGCTTGTGTATGAAGCTTCTAGCTTGTTAATGCACATCAACGATATCAGCTTTAAAAGTTTAGAGTATGTGATGTGTCATTTGAATATTTGAGATGTTACAGAGCAAAATATTTATTACCATTTCAAAAACTGGGATACTTGTTTACATAATCACAATCCCCAGTTTAAATCTGTTGTGCCCTGCTTTTTGATTATGTGCCATCAGTCAAAGAGGACACTATTTTTCCATCTAAGGGTTAAAGAAGAAGATTTCTATGTATGTATAAGAAAGTTTATTAGATTTGGATCTGGATTTAAATGTTAGCAGCTGAACGGATTACCAAGATAATTAATGGGTTCTTTGTGAATGTTTCTGCCAGGATTTGTTCTAGAAGTTACTTGCCAAAGAAATGGAAGAATGCTGTGCTGTTTGTGCTGAACCACTGGAGTGGTTGGCATATGGGCCATGTGGCCACCGTGAAGTCTGCTCTACTTGCACCTCAAGGCTGCGGTTCATCCTTAATGACAAAAATTGTTGCATTTGTAAACAAGAATGCCCTAGTGTTGTGGTAACTAAGGTATATTGTCATTTATGTTCAATTTAAAGCACTGTACAATCTATGAATGTTTGATAAGGCTCTAACACATTCTAGTGATTGCAATTCTATAAAATCTGTAATAAAAGGTGACTTATCTGGCATGTGAGCAGGCACTAGGAGACTATACAAATTCAGTAGGGGATTTTAGTACCCTACCAGCTGGAGCAAATGAGGGAAAAGTAGGCGACTATTGGTTTCATTTAGACACACAAGCATATTTTGATGACGAGCAACATTACAAAATGATCAAAGCAATGTGCAGGTTGAGCTGCAGTGTTTGCGACAATACTTGTGGGGCTCAAGAGCCAGGAAAAGAGTTACAAAAACGCGACCGAGAGTTTAAACATATAGATCAGTTGAGGAAGCACTTATTTCATGTACACAAACTTTCTATGTGCATCTTATGCCTGGAAGGACGAAAGGTGAGCATAATTCTGTTTTTTAGAACTTTATTGATATTTTGTAAAACACAGTGTGGATGCAAGGAATTCCAGCCTCCTATTACTCAACTTCCACAGAACGAGCTGCATGATCAAGACCTTAGTGGTTTTCCTTTGATCCTCAATATTTACACAAGCACTGTGAGACAACAAGGGACATCAAGGCAAAGTTTGCACGTTTTCAACATCTAATAATTGCTTGAATGTGGATTTCAGCATTTGAAATAGTAATTCTAGCTTCTCTTTTGTTGGTTGATTCTTATAGAAGGGCAAGTCTTCAAATCTTTTCAGTTTAATATTTGTATGGATATTTCAGCATCCAAATCAGTAATTCTAGTTCATCCAATTTTTGCGAGTTGTTGTACAAGATCTGATCTTTTTAGTGATAATGCTTAGTTCAGACATCAAGTTTTATACCTCAACTTAGAAGACACAAAACTTACTTTCATTTAGGAATATCCTAAGATGAGATATACACTGGAATTTGAAATATTGTTATGTCATTTCTGGTAATTCTATACAAACTAATGATCAACTTAGTTGGAATCAAGTCAGTATTTGTGGACAGAAGCTATATGCGCGGTTGTTGGTTTAATATGAACTAACAGCCAACTTGGTCTGCTGCTTATTCCATGTTGGAATCAGGTCTTTATTAGTGAACAGAAGCTTTATACACGGGCGCAGCTAGAACGACATTTATCTAGAGGGGATACTGAAGTGGATGGCAATGAGATAGAAAGGGGAGGTTTCATGGGCCATCCAATTTGTGACTTTTGCAGGAAACGATTTTATGGAGACAATGAACTTTACTTGCATATGTCAAGAGATCATTATACTTGCCATATATGCCAAAGGTGAGACTCTCTGTGCACAATGGGATTGGTGTCATGACTACTTGTTCTGAATTCCAGTACTTAACTGTCTCACACAAGAAGCATCATTTGTGATTGCAGAAGGCACCCTGAGCACTTTGAGTATTATCGGAATTACAGTGATTTAGAGGTAAGGTGCTATCAGTAAGTCGCCTGTGAAAAAATATTAAATATGTGTAAATGCTCTGTTCCAAATCCTTTCATTAGATTGCATGTTTTCAATTTTTGAGGCATGATTTTATTGCAGGCACACTTTAGTCAAGAACACTTCCTATGTGAAAATGCTGATTGCCTTGCAAAAAAGTTTGTTGTCTTTGCATCTGAAGCGGAGTTGAAGGTTTGTTTTCTTTTTTTGTCATCACTTATAGGGTGCTCTTGATCCGATTCCTGTTATTTATAAAATGTTCCCTAACATTTAGATTTACTGTCAATAACTGAGAAATTGACGGAATGGAAGTCCTGATAGTTGATTGAAAGACCTTTGATTTTACTTGCAAACCTTTTTTCTGTGCCGTTTTTTTTCCCTTCCCTCTTTATATAGATTTGTTGGAAAGATCTAAACCACATAATTTTATGATTTCAATTTCAGAGGCATAATGCAATTGAGCATGCTGGAAATATGTCCCGGTCTCAGCGCAATGCTGCACTTCAAGTATGTATTACTTTTTCAATTTGTTTTACCTATCTATATCTCCAATAGTCAAAATTTGCCCGTTGAGATCAGGGTAATATATGTCATAGCTACAATTGAAGAGTCTAGGATTTCCATGAAAGATCTTAGCATTGGCTCCAATGCTGTCAGTATCTTGGTAACTGGAGAATCATTGCATTTTATTTCTATAAAATTATAATTGTGCTGTTGAAATGGTTCCGTTTAACTGCTAGTGTTTTTATATTCTATGTTGTAAATTTGGTTATTTTGTCGGAAGAGTTGAAACATTCTGGTGAAGCATGCTTTGATGATAATTGTTATTCATGTGCCATACATTGAAAATGTTTTCACTCTTTTCGATAGGTATTCATTTCATTTCCTTTTTATTTTCATGTCATACATACTAAAATGTTGTTTTTGATTTAATTTACTCTCTCTGTGTTTTCTCTTCTTGGGGGAGTAATATAAATAGCTGGTTCAGTAAGACTGGCAATACCTTGTACATCTTTTGTTTTCTTCTAAAGCAGTACAAAAATTAACGTTCACATCCGTACACATCTTGTCACATTAATTTTCTGTCATGAACAAATTTGCAGAGTTTGTTATAAGGCATTGGCTATACTACCTCTAGGAAAGTTGCTCACTGCCCGACTAACGACCATTCTCTGGAGTAACAACCGAGTCCTCTATCAACTTCTCTTCCTCATTGAATTCTTTGAAGTTTGAACCTATGTTACATTGAATTTTGGGGACAAGTTTCGGGGACAGTTGGAAAGTGCTGCAAATTTCCAGGGTATGGGGTGTGGCAGGGATGATGAAAAATATAAAAAAGTTGAAATAATAAAAAATATTTAAAATATAGAAGCAAAGATTCAAGAACAAGCACGATCTGTTTGGGAAAGCTAATCATTGCTTGATGAACATCTATGCTCTAAGGTTACCCGTCTACTAATTTCAATTCCACTTTGTATTCATTTTACCTGTCTACTAATTTCAATTCCACTTTGTATTCATTTTAAGCCCTTGGTGACAGAAAGGGCTGATGCCATTATATGCATGTGCTTCATAGAGGTTGTGGTAATTGTCTTAATTATCTTATGGAGACAATGCAGTCAGGCCTTCCTCTTTTTATCCTAATTACGGAGTTCTGTGATTTTCTAAATTGCTTTCGTATGGTAGCAAGAAACTTCTACCATTGTGCTTCATTTCATGCATCTTTGTGTCCATGCTTTTAATTTGAGATTGGACGTGATAACTAATTTCCTTGATTAGCACATGGACATTCCCCTTGTTGCTGAAGGCGCTTGGTTCCATATCTATCTCTTTGTTTTGCAGAGGCTGCAGAGCCCTGCAAAAGTCCATGCAGAAAGTTGTCATATTGTTGTGGCATTGCAAGGGTTAGGTTATGAACATGATATGGAGGAGGAAGGATAGTTTTATGTATTGATACAAGATGAGGTCTATTGCAATCAAGCAAATGTGAGACTTGAGTGCAACAAGCATTCCTCTATGGGGCAACTTGGGCTAAAATAAAGAGTTGGGAAACTATGAACGGTCCTAGTCTGATTTCCAACCTACCAAATTAGGAAAACAGAAAACTGAAATCTCTATCAAAACTGCAATCTGATATCCACAAGATACTGAAATAAATCCCATTGAAGAAAGTATCAGCAAGTACACATATCTGAAACTCAAATCACAACACTGTTTATTAGTCTTGAAAACAGGAAATACACTGAACATGATATGGAGGAGGAAGGGTAGTTTTATGTATTGATACAAGACAAGGTCTATTGCAATCAAGTAAATGTTAGACTTGATTGCAACAAGCATTCCTCCATGGGGCATCTTGGGCTAAAATAAAGAGTTGGGAAACTACAATTATTGAAATTCTTCAGCACATGGTGACAGTTCTAGTCTAATTTCCAACCTACCTAATTAGGAAAACAGAAAACTGAAATCTCTATCAAAACTGCAATCTGAAATTTACTAGATACTGAAACACATACCATTGAAGAAAGCATCAGCAAGTACACATCTGAAACTCAAAGCACATAAAACCTAGACTATTCCTGGCCTTGGGATTAGCACCCTCAAGCTGCGGGAAAGGTTTCCCCCCTAGAGGAGAGAGATAGTATGCATGCATGCATCTCTCTCTTCTAGGGATTTGCGCCCCATCTATTCTTGGAAACTCTCCACATGCAAAGTGCCCTAATTAATTGTGCATACAACTACTAACCCAGGAAAACTCAGAAATATAATTGAATTGCTAAATATAAAAAGCATCTAAACTGGAACTAAATTGAGAGAATGCATGCACCCTCTATATCTCCCTTCTCCATAAATGCTCCCGTGCCCTCATCATTGCTGAAGGAGGGTTTACTACTTACTACTGCTGCTGTCATTAAGGTGGTTGTACAAATTGCTGTATGGAATCTTTACTGGAGTGCTTGCCATCATACCTTCTTTGGATGTGCCTAGATATTCTCTACGTCTTCTTGCACTAGGACTCAAGTCGTTCTTTCTCTGACATGAAGAATCTGATTCATCCTCCTTTCCCTTATGACCCCTCTTGAGTCCTCCTTTCCTACCTCTTCTCACCTTACTGTCGAGGGCTAGGTTTGGTACATCATCCTTGTCCTTGTAATTGGTTGAGACTTGCTGTAGTCTCATCTCCTCTCTAGTGAAAGCATCCCACAACTGCTCAAAGTCAGTGAACTTCTTTTGACCATAGATAACGTGGACAAAGTTGTGCCAATATGAACTGGAGCCATTTAGAGCAATCCGAACTAGCTCATAATCTTTGACATCATCACCCACTGCACCAAGTTGGTATCTCAACTTCGCTAGCTTCATCGGATAGCTAGCTATTGTATTTGTCTTGCCCATGTACGTTGTGGTGAGCTTGTTTCTCAAGGGAATCTTTGTAGATATGTTCACACTTTGGTATAGAGTTCTCGAGCCATCATACATCTCCTTGGTAGTGCTTATGCCAGTGATATGAGGGATTTGATGATTCTTCCAAGAATCCAACAATACTCAATTTGCATTCACTGTATTCTTGTTGTACTCTACCAGATCTTCGGGCTCTGTATGAGGTTTGACCTCCTTTTCCACAAGGTATCAAAGGTTTGTTGCCTCTAGGAGGTTTTGCGGTGTACACTTCCATGATACAAAGTTAGAGGTGCCCTCCAAAATATGATGCTCACAAATTGGGAATGGATATTATTGCAACTCCATTGGACAAGCTTTAATCTCCACTCATTGGATCAACTAGGGATTCACACACCACAACCCTTCTCAGGCCCACGTGCCGATCACTGCCATAGATTTGCGTTAGTCACTGAAGCTTGGACATACTGCCTACTGAAACCCCTTAAGAACTCTCTTTCCTTCAAGGCCGATCTCTCCATACACAAAATTCTAGAAGGCTTCAGATACACTACTGTGATATCATGTTAGAATTCTTCAGCACATGGTAATAGTCCTATTTTGATGTCTAATCTACCTAATTAGGAAAACAAAAAACTGAAATATCTATCATAACTGTGATTTGAAATTTGCTAGATACTAAAACACATCCCATTGAAGAAAGTAACAATGAGTACATAAATTTGAAACTCATATCACATCACTATTTGTTACTCTCCAAGTCACTGTGTTGGATTTCATTGATGAAATTCAAAATTCGGCAAATTTGATAAGTAGCTGTATAAATTTGGTAAGGTTCGGCTAGTTATTCACCTTTCAACCTAGCCGCCATTTAATAATTAATCTTTGTTAGAATTTAAGGGTAAAACAGTAGGGTAGCTCGAAACAGAAATATTTTTATAGATTTCAAATCATTTGCTACTCCAATTTAAAAACAGCAAGACATTTTAAAATCTGATGCATAACCTAACAGCATTAATACATAACACAGATCTGAGTATTACCTTAGCTGTAACAAAGAACAAAGGTACCTGATTTGCTGCTGTTGCCTTCCTCCATTCTATGCTCAGAAAGGCTTAGAAAATCATGGATCAAACCCTCAGAATAGATCTCATAATGATGAAGGGACAAGTGCTAAGAACTCTTAGGATAGGAAACCAAAAACAAACTCAGCAAGCTGAATAACTACAGTCCAAGCCACTGTCAAGTATTAGGGCTGAAAAAATGAAGATGACTGTTCAACCTGGGGCTGGAAAATAAACCCACAATCAGCCTTAGGCTGATTCAACACTTTCAGCCCAAAATCACAGATTTATACTTTAAACAGAGACAAATACCAGCAATCCAAAATCAGCCTCATCAAAACATTCACAATACCAAAAAGACTGTCTGAAAAGCAAGGCGGCACAAATAAATTAACAGCAGACCAGAAAACCCAAACGGTAGGCAGGGAAGACCTCCAATAGGTCATCTACAAGCTCCAGCAGTCCAAGCTGGCTGAGTTACACCCACGACAGGCAGGGAAGAACCCAAAGATCCAAGCGGCTGACACTACAAGCTCCAGCAGTACAAGCTGGCTGAGTTACAACCATGACAGGCAGGGAAGAACCCAAAGATCCAAGTGGCTGACATAGAATAGTAACGGCTGGCAGGGAGAAGCCCACGGCAAGCAGAGAAGACACCAATCAGTCCAGCGACAAGCTCATGAAAAGAAAATGGCTAGCAGGGAAGACCCACTGCAGCCTGGTACAGCAAGAGAGAGCTGAGAAAAACCCTTGTAAACCTGATCAGAAAGGCCACAGCAAAACCTCAGTCTCAATGTTAGCTTGGAGAAGATAGATCATATATCAAGTGTGTCAAGTGAGGGAGAGGCCACTCCTTTATATAGTTTAGGGTAGGTGAAAAGAGTTAACATAATAGCTTTAGGGTTAGGTTAATCCCCTAAAAAAATAATAAATAATTATTTCATTAATTAAAAACTCAAGTGATAAAGTCAACAAAAATAAATCAAATCGAAGAGGTGGGTTTCAAGAACAAAGTGGCCACCTTTCTTTAGGAAAAGGTAAAGTCTAAACCAACATGTAATCATAAACTTAGGAGGGTAATAACTCAGGTAAAGGGTTTTATCAATAAACAATAAGACAAAGTCAAAAGGTCAAATCCTTCTTTAATGGCATTTTGTCCACATGAGTCCCATGGTATAGATTATAAACTTTTTATCATCCTAGCATACGAGGAAGGCTAATGACATGATCATGCCATGTCATCTAAGGATTCCCTGGAACACATCTAGGGACTTATATCATCAAACTGCTTGGTCCCTGACCAAGAACCCCAAACATACACTGGGGGCCCAACTAGGGTCTTTTGCCATGGCTCTAATTGCTTGGTCGCAGACCAAGAACCCCAAGAGTGTACTTGGGGCCCTAGATCACAACTATGGTCTTTGCCATCCTCTCGGAGAATGGCTCTTGCAGTTGCATTAATTTTAACACTCCTTCTCAGCAACACCAAGCTTGTCTCGAAAGTACACAAACTTTGTCAATGACAAGGGCTTGGTCAATATATCTACAGTTTGTTCCGCAGTCGGAACATACTGAATACTGAGAATGTTCTTCTGCACCATGTCCCAAACATAGTGATATCTCATCTTAATGTGTTTCGATCTGTCATGAAACAAGGATTCTCGGAGAGCTTTATACAACTTTGGTTATCACAGTGAATTACTGTGGGTTCCAACTCAGCACTGAACAAATATGAGAGTAGCTTTCTGAGCCACACTACTTCTCTACTAGCAACACTAGCAACAATGTATTTTGCCTCTGCAGTGCTTTGGGCTATAGTGCCCTACTTCCTACTGGACTAGGAGATCATAGCTGAACCCAAATTGAAACAATATCCGAAAGTGCTTTTCCGGTCCACTGTACTGCCCATTCAATCTAAATCTGAAAATCCATGAAGCATTACACCTCCACTAGAAGTGTATCTAAGCCCATAAGCTATAGTCCCCCGGACATATATGAGAATATGCTTAGCAGCAATCATATGAATGTGTTTTGGATCACACATAAACTGACTGAGGGCATTCACTGCATAACAAATGTTCGGTCTGGTGTGTACTAGATACATCAAGGACCCAATAATCTGACGATATACTGTAGGGTCTTCTGGATCTGAACCTATAGCTTGATCATGTAACTTCTTTAGGTTAGAAATCATAGGTGTGGTCATGGACTTACAATCCAACATCCCAAATCTGCGAAGCACATGAACTGCATACTTACCTTGTGAGAGAAAGATCTCAGTGTCTCACCAGGTTTTTGCCACATCTCTAAACCAAGATAACAGGATGATCCTTCACAACCTTTATATAAAGGTTAGGATCTGCTATACTCTTGGAGAACCCAAGACTCTGAAGAAAACTGTTAATTCTTCCATACCAAGCTCTTAGAGCTTGTTTCAATCCATACAAGGCTTTCTTGAGTTTGCAGACATGGGATTCCTTCCCATGGATCACGAAACTCTTAGGCTGCTCAATATAAACTTCTTGTTCAACTTCACCATTAAGAAAGGTAGTCTTAACATCCATTTGGTGAAGTTTCCAATAAAAATCTGAAGCAAGAAAAATGATGACTCTGATAAAGGTATACATGGAAAAAGGAGCAAAGATCTCATCATAATCAATTCCCTCTTTCTGAGAGAAACCACGCACCACAAATCTAGCTTTGAATTTTTCAAAACTGCCATCTGCTGCATGCCTTATTTTGTAAATCCATTTAGAGGTCACTACTGATTTTCCTTGTGGTCTTGGGACCACTTCCCATACAACATTCTTCAATATTGACTGGAAGGTTCTGAATCAATCACAAGATTCAACTGAGCTATCAAACCTGAGTAATTATCTGGCTTCTTGCTTTCTCTGAAAGTACCTTTAGGTGTTTCATGCTTTTCTGCTTCCTTTAAAGTTTCACGGCACAAAGCTGGCCTCCTTTTGACATGAGGTTTCTCTAGGGGAAACTCAACAAAATCCCTTATGGGATCCATTGAAATCTCTCTTGCCTCCTCCCTTTGCCTATCTGAAAGTTGTGAATCTGAAGGCTCTGAAGATGGAGCTTCCTACTCCTCTGTATCACATGGAAGCTCTCTGGAACGACGAAAGGCAACTTCCTCATGGAAGGTCATATCTCTACTGAACTCTATATATTTTTTCCCTGGAACATAGATTCGATATGCTTTTGAGGTCTCACTGTACCCCACAAAAGTGCCTTTCTTTCCAGAGGGCTCTAACTTAGTCCTATTTTCTTTTGGTACATGAATGTAGACAGGACTACCAAAAATTCTCAAGTGATCAATTGAAGGCTTCTTACCCGTGAAGACTTATTTTGGAGTTTTCTCTTCCAAGGCTTTATGAGGACACCTATTCTGAATATAGATTGCAGTACTTGCAACTTCGGCCCAAAGAGACAACGAAAGATTCTGATCATACATCATAGCTCCGACTGCCTCACAAATTGTCCTGTTCTTTCTTTTTGCAACCCCATTTTGTTGGGGATTGCAAGGCACGATCAGCTCCCTCTTAATCCCAAAAGCCCGATAGAGATCATCATACTTGTGGGAGTCGAACTCTTTTCCATTATTTCTTCTGAAAACACGGATATGTTTACCTGTCTGATTCTCAACAAGATTCTTAAAATCTTGAAATTTACTGAAGGATTCATCTTTAGTTTCAGAAAATAAATCCATGTTTTACGAGAGCAATCATCAATAAAAATGATATAATAAAGACCACCATTCATGGACAGAGCAGTCATAGGTCCACATAGATAAGAATGAATAAGATCTAAGATACCATTAGTTTTTCTATTACTGTGAGGGTAAGCTTTCTTTGTATTTTTACCAAGAGAATAGTCTCTACAAATACTATCATGCTCAAAAGAAAAAACTGGCATATCCGTTATCGACTTTTGCAAACTTGGGAGAGCATGATAGTTGAGGTGTCCAAACCTTCTGTGCCATAGTTCGCAGGTTGATCATCTCATGAGCTAATGCTTGAACAACTTGACCTGAGACTTTGTAAAGTCAACCTTCTTGAACTCCGATTATCATGGTTGAGCTCATACTTTCATTTGAGGGCCACATAAGAGCCTTTCCTTTGGAGAAGGCTACAGAGCCTTTCCTTTGGAGAAGGCTACTGTGTACCCTTTACTTTCTAGAATTGCAACTAAAATAAGAWTTTTCTTTTAACCAACAACATAAATAATTTCTTCAACATGAAATACATTACCTGAYTGATGCTGAAAAGAGGCTGATCCAACTCTTTTGATGGCATAAGTGGCATCATCACCCAATTCTACCTTCACATTGAACTTCTTATCTCGGTAGTTCACAAGCTTCTGTTTGAAGCTTGACATGTGCTTGGAGGCCCCGCTGTCCACTAACCAAATTTCTTTTGATTTGGTGACAACACCAAAGAGAGTTGAAACAAGATAACTCTCTCTGCGCTGCTCTTGTTGTTTAGAAGCATCTCTGGTTCTCTTTCATTGAGGCTCTTTTTCCTTAGCTGCAACTGAAGCATGGAACCTACCTTTCAGTTTCTGCTTTGAAGGAGGGTTTCTGCAATCTTTTGCATAATGACTTAGCTTGTTACAGTTAAAGCATCTTACTTTAGACAAATGAGAGTGAGGATGAGAGTTCTTACCTTGAGGTTTCTTACCTTTGCCTTTGTGCCGAGGAAACCTCTTCCATTTCTTGGCTTTGGCGGAAAGAGCATGGTCTTTCACAATGGAGGGCTCATTTTGGCAGAAAGAGCATGGTCTTTCACAATGGAGGGCTTTTAATTATGCCCTCTTCTTCTAAGCAATCATGCCATAATCTCTCGAAGTTGGGTTGGACTTCTCTTCCATTTACAAATGAGAGAAATGTTTCCAATTGTTGTGAGTTGATCTCTTGTTTGGGCAATTTTGGATAAGAAGGTAGAGATGGTTTCATCCTTTCCCATCTTTAATGTACGTAGTTGTTTCTTCAAGGTCCTCTTCTGAGTAGGGGCCTTCTTTTCATACAAGTTTGGGAGGGCATCAAAGCATTCCTTTGCTGTCCTTAAGTGAGCAATAAGAGGCATCATACTATCTTTAACTGAGTCAAAAATGACTCTCTTGGCTTTGGCCTCCTCGTCTTATCGGCTGCTCTTCCTGCATTTGTAGTAGGTTCTTCCACTACCTTAGTAACCAGCTTATCCAAATTACTTTCTTCCAGGATATTGAAGACCCTAGCCTTCCAGGCATTGAAGTTTGAAGCCCCTTCAAGCCTATCTTCTGCTTTGACTGATGATGAAGCCATACTGAAATCTGTTTAGAGTAGATATCTCATACAAAACAAACTTATTGCTGATTTGAAAAAACAAACCCTTAATAGAGGATCTACGCAGGCTCAAAAGTCTGCCACAAATGAGCTCCTTTCATGCCCTAAGCTCTGATACCATGTTAGAATTTAAGGGTAAAACAATAGGGTAGCTAGAAACATAAATATTTTTATAGATTTCAAATCATTTGCTATTGCAATTTAAATAACAACAAGACATTTTAAAATCTGATGCATAACCTAACAACATTAATACATAACACAGATCTGAGTATTACCTTAGCTGTAACAAAGAACAAAGGTACCTGATTTGCTGCTGTTGCCTACCTCCAATGTATGCTCAGAAAGGCTTAGAAAATCATGGATCAAACCCTCAGGGTAGATCTCATCATGATCAAGGGACAAATGCCAAGAAGAACTCTTAGGAAAGGAAACCAAAAACAAACTCGGCAAGCTGAATAATTACAGTCCAAGCCACTGTCATGTATTAGGGCTGAAAAAACGAAGATCACTGTCCAACCTGGAGCTGGAAAACAAACCCACAATCAGCCTTAGGCTGATTCAACACTTTCAGCCCAAAAACACAGATTTATACTTTAAACAGAGACAAATACCAGCAATCCAAAATCAGCCAGCCTCATCAAAACATTCAATTCAACACATTCAGCCCCAAAACACAGATTTATACTTTAAACAGAGACAAATACCAGCAATTCAAAATCAGCCTCATCAAAACATTCACAATACCAAGAAGACTGTCTGAAAGGCAAGGCAGCTGGTTGGGAATGAACAAGGTGGCACAAATAAATTAACAACAGACCAAAAAACCCAAACGGTAGGCAGGGAAGACCTCCAATAGGTTAGTGGCAAGCTCCAGCAGTCCATGCTGGCTGAGTTACACCCACGATAGGTAGGGAAGAACCCAAAGATCCAAGCGGTTGACATAGAACAGTCACAAATGGCAGGGAGAAGCCCACGGCAAGTAGAGAAGACACCAATCAGTCCAGCGACAAGCTCATGAAAAGAAAACGGCTAGCAGGGAAGACCCACAGCAGGCTGGTACAACAAGAGAGAGCTGAGAAAAACCCTTGTAAACCTGATCAGAAAGGCCGCAGCAAAACCTCAGTCTCAACGTTATCTTGGAGAAGATGGATCATATATCAAGTGTGTCAAGTGAGGGAGAGGCCACTCCTATATATAGTTTATTGTAGGTTAAAAGAGTTAACATAATAGCTTTAGGGTTAGGTTAATCCCCTTAAAAAATTAATAAATAATAATTTCACCAATTAAGAACTCAAGTGTTAAAGTCAACAAAAATAAATCAAATCGAAGAGGTGGGTTTCAAGATCAAAGCGACCACCTTTCTTTAGGAAAAGGTAAAGTCTAAACCAACACGTAATCATAAACTTAGGAGGGTAATAACTCAAGTAAAGGGTTTTATCAATAAACAATAAGACAAAGTCAAAAGGTCGAATCCTTCTTTAATGGCATTTTGTTCACATGAGTCCCATGATATAGATTATAAACTTTTTATCATCCTAGCATACGAGGAAGGCTAATGACGTGATCATGCCTTTCTTCTTAACTGCTCCTAGGTCACATGGACCATCCCAGGAGATAAGAAGGTCACACATCATCTCGACTTGGTACTCAGACCAAGAATCTACCTGGTCCCAGACCAGGATGCCCCATAACACATCTGGGGGCCCTAGATCATAACTAGGGTCCTAACCACCAAGGTATGCAACGAAGGATCAATCCAAGCGCTAAGCAAGGATTCCCTGGAACACATTTAGGGGCCCTATAACACATCTAGGGACTTATATCATCAAACTGCTTGGTCCCTGACCAAGAACCCCAGAAATACACTGGGGGTCCAACTAGGGTCTTTTGCCATGGCTCTAACTGCTTGGTCCTGTTATCACACAGTTTGTAGTTAGGGTAAACGACAGATGAAAGGATGTCAAACTAGCGTAACTGAATCAATCCCACCACTGTCACCTCAATGGGAAGGTTCTTTCTGTTTACAGAGGTAAGACCCAAGGGAGATGTCCCCGATGACCTGGGGTTTTGAGAAGGCAAAAGGCTTAAGAGCTAAAAGATAATTTCCCCCTCACAAGTCACCACCAAGCAAAAAGTCCGTCTTATAGCCAATAAAGATGAAAGATAAGTAGAAGTAGTAACCAATAAGAGTACCTGCCCGAGACAAAGCAACAATGAAACTACATGCGCAAGCTTGCTTGCTGGTTAGTACTTCATATAATCAATGACTTTCTGATAATAAGCAATTGATAAACGATATTATTGTTGAAGCAAATCAAAGTTGTACAATGACAATGATTACAATATATATATATATATATATATATATATATATCACTTCACAATAAACAATGGCAATTTATCATTAATGCAATAATACTTAAAGCAACTCTTTAGCTAATCATTCAATTGCTTTTAAAGACAAATAGATGTTGCAATGAGTGATTATAGCACAAGTAAAAGTTAGCAGCAATAGGGTTAGAAGATTAGTCTAGGCTAGGTTAGAAAGGTTAGTAAGAGATTGCTCAAAGTGTTTAGAAGTTGTTTAAGATCAAAGTACTCAACACACAAGGCCTTAGATGAGTGCGCTGCTAGGGTATATGGAGTCAAAGAGGCCGCAAAGGTTGAAGGACTGAAATGATAATGAAAGACCAAAGACAAGAGGGCTAAGTGTTGAGGTGTTGCTAAAGCAAGGCCTCGACAATGAAACCCTAGGGGAGAGAGGCTCACTAAGGTGTAGAAACCTTAGGCCTTAGTGCTCTCTCTTCCTTTAGCTCAATGGCAATAATAAAACTGCTAGCTTGAAAAATGAAGAAATTAAACACAATAAATTAGAGACAAGAACAACAACATGGCGGAAAAGGCATAATAGCCAACTCCTTCTTATTCACTCCAATGTTACATATTTATAGTACAATGGGTGATGCCACCTCATAGAGAGATTTGCTCTAGATCCTAAAATCATGCATTATGACTAGGCTAGGCAATCTTAACTAACTCATTAGTC
>SNQJ01S0056490.1:28906-49124 GCA_010110895.2 Picea sitchensis | reverse complement strand
CTACTGAAAGTTCTCAAGTTGCCTTCACTTTGAAGCTTGCTTCCTTTCTCAACCTCTATAGTGTTGGTTCCACTCTCCACCATATCCATATTCACTTGTTCTTTAGGCTCTTCCTCCTCTAGATCCACTATCTGTGGGGATTGTGTGATCTTCATCTTCTTAGGAGCATTCTGTTGATCACTGGTGCCCAGGGCCTCTGAACCGCTTCTCTTGTTGTAAACACTTACTTTAGGGACTTTAACTATCAGCTTTTGAGGAGTTTGTTGTGTTTGAGCTTGTTGCAGGGTTGCCTTCACTTGTTGTGTTTGAGTTGGTTGCAGAATTGCTTCCATATCAACACAGACTTCTAGATTTGCCAATTTGTCAAAACCCTCAACATGTTCGTGCTCATAAGGGGCATGTTTGTTCATCATTCTTCTCTTGGATATGATCTGATGTGGATCGTATATTCTTTCCTGTAGTTGGGCAAATCCAAACTCCTTGAGCTTTGCCTGGATCTGAGATAAGCATGATCTAGTCTTGACAATGAAGGGTCCAATGATGAAAGGGAATTTGAGGTTGGAGGCTTTGTGCAATTTGAGGAAATGCTCTGTCTCTAATATGATTCTTTGTCTGATGAATTCAAGGGCAAAGACTCTGGGTGTCAAAAAAATAGGCAGAAGGTAGGGGGATTCATGACAACCATAAACCCAGATCACTGTTGAATGCATGAACAGTACCCAGTCCCCAACCATGTTTTCTAGATTTGGCTGTAAATAGCTCCTCATGTCATCTAGGACTCTTGGTAGGTTGGTGTTGAAAATCACGTTGTAAACCTTGGACATGACTTTGTTGATGAAAATGAGCAATGTGATTCTCTTACATTCAGTTGATATGAATGTCACTTTAGGAAACTCTCTCTTATTTGTTTCCAGGAAAATCTCCAGCAAGTATGTGTAATATCTGAAATGTCTTAGTGATCGAGAATTCACTAGTTGTTTGTGGATATTATCAGCTATGAATTGATCGAAGCTAACACTGACTGACGGACTAGACTCTGACTGGAAAAACGTTAACAAAAAACCCAACATGACCTCGACCACATGCTTGTCGTTATCTAGACCTAAAATTTGACTCAGCAGGGAACAGACCCATTGGACCTCAATAACCATGATACTCATACTCATTGGCAAAGACAGACTTTCGAAAAGATGCTTTGGTTTGAGAATTGTCTGTAAGAATAGGTCTTTGACTTCTGAGGGACACTCCCTGTAAACCCTAATTAGCTTTTCGTCCTCGAACGGTTCAGACACTGCGGAGAAGGACTTTGGTATGTCGAGGGTGCCTCGAATTGACAGACTCTCTACCCTACACAGGACCTCGGACCCATGTTTATTAACGACGACTTTCTCTTCCTGTGAATACTGCTTTGCGCACCAACCTATAAATTCGGGAAAAGGGAATGCAACCTCGACAACGTAAGGGACTTGTTAGAATATTAGGGTAAAGTTGAAAACAGCAGTCTCTTTTTATTTTAAAGCAAAACTACTTAGATCTGAAGCACAAACAGCTTATAGAGACAGATCTTATTATAGGCAGTGACAGAAGAAGACAAACACAAATCATAAAAGGATCTCAGATCTTAAAACCATGAAAGCAGATCTAGAAGAAACAGTAACCACAGATTAGACAAGGCTCATTCAAATATCATAATAAACTCAGACTTAGGTTCAGATCCAAGACAGTGAAAGCAGTTCTATAGAGGTAACAGTAGATCTATATTTCAGACAAAAGAGAACACAGATCATATGCTAAAACCCAGATCAGAAACAATGATAAATAACTCCTCTAAACAACAGCAGGTCTATAGATCTAAGTTCTGNCTAGGGACTTCAAATGCTTGGTCCCAGACCAAGACTCCCATGCCCCAGGCATGGTTACCCTGGACCTAGTCCAGGGGCCCTAGACATTTGTCTAGGGTCTTTATCAATTTGGTCCCAGACCACATACCCCAGGAGTGCACTGGTGGCCCTAGATCTTGTCTAGGGTCTTAGCCATCCTCCAGGAGAATGGCTCTCGCTGCTGTATGTAAATTTAAGAAAAATGAACAAAATATTTTATTATTAGAGGGCAAAGGGACATCTTTTCTGCTTGATTCTTTCCATGTTTACACATTGAAAATCAATTCTTAATGTTTTGCATCTTCTAACTTAACCTCCCAACTGTAATTGCTCGTTATCCTTCTAATTCAACCATTTTGCACTTCTGACTGCTTCGATGCAGTGCTTTTGGCTTAATTATTTTATTGTTTTCTGGCTTGAAAAATATTATATGTGAATTTCATATATTCTCTTTACAAGAACATAATGGAGTGCCCTTGTTTGCATCTTTTTATCCCCAACTCTACTGTAAAACCCTGTACATGGAAAGCACCAATTCCTCTCGTACTGATATATGCAAATGTATGCATTGATTTTCTATTTCAGGCTCTTTGACTTTCTTGCTCGGTTATGGATCATATTTGCTAAATATTGTGATTTGAATGCTATGCAGATTCCTGTTAGTTTTCAGTATAGGCGTCCAGGTAGTGAGCGTGAGTCTCATCGAGTTGCCAGAGGAAGAGGACGGAACATGAATAATCGTTTTTCTGCAGCTAATCCAGCTAGTAGTGAGATGTTTGATATACAGAATGCCATTCACGAATCCATGCTAACTGCAAGTGCTGGGAATTTTAATTCCGGGGAGAGCCCTGACCCAGTGCCTTCATTGCTTTCCTCTGACATGGTAGCAAGTTCTTCCACGAGTAGAGCTCTTAACTCCCCTCTTGAAGAATCTGCCTTTCCACCCCTTCCCGGGGTGATAGTATCAACTGATCCTCCCAGGTATCTCACTGCAGTGAGTAGGAGAGCACTTAACTCCCCTCTTGAAGAATCTGCCTTTCCTCCCCTTCCCGGGGTGACAGAAAATGCTTTGCAGAAATCTAGGAACAAAGGAAAACGATCAAATAAGTCTATGGCTGCACTTGTACGTGGTGGTCAAGGAAACGCAAGGGTTCTTAATGCAGCAGAATCAAGACAAAGTCTTGGTCCAGGGCGGCATTCTCCCTCGTACCCCGTGAATTCATCCTCAAATCAGACAAATGGCAACAGAAATGTGAACTATTCTAGTCGGCCTACTGTTGTTAATTCTCAAGAACCGGTGCCAAATTCAGACGAGTTTCCCCCTATGGCTGCACTTGTACGTGGTGGTCAAGGAAACATAAGGGTTCTTAATGCAGCAGAATCAAGAAACAGTTTTGGTCCAGGGCAGATTTCTTCCCTGTACCCTGTGAATTCATCCTTGAATCAGATAAATGGCAACAGAAATGTGAACTATTCTAGTCGGCCTACTGTTGTAAATTCTCAAGAACCAGTTCCTAATTCAGATGAGTTTCCTCCTATTTTAGGAAGACATCATGTGCCTGCAGCATCTGCAACTGAAAACCAAGGCCAGGGGCCAAGCAATACACCTTTGCTTAGTGAGGAAATGCGTGCTGCAAACAAAGCATTAACTGAAAGTATTCTGTCAGGTTTGGGAGGCAATGTGCAACAATTTGCAGCATTTAAAGATATCTCTGCTCAGTTTCGAAATGGTGATATTGGTGCTCGAAAGTATTATTCACATATATCAAAGCGGGGTTTGTCACATCTTGTACCCGGGCTTGCAAGTTTATGTCCTGACCAAGACAAACAAAGAGAACTGCTAGAGGCTCATGAAGCTCGGCTAAAGAAGAATTCACAGCTTGCGGTAAATCAAGTTATCAATCAGACTGGGGAAATATCTATTAGATCAGGTAGCAGCATCGACAATCATAGAAAGGGAAAGACAGTTGTTGTAGGTTCCAGCAAAGATGTAACATCCAGTTCAAATGCAGACTCTGGTCGTTCTCTGGGAAAACCATCAGATGAAGTGGAGGTACTATCCAAGGATGGGTACCGAACTGCAAAAGGAAAAGCTAAGCCATGGGAAATACCAGCTTTGAATAGAATATCTGGAACAAGTGGATGCTCAGAAGAGCCAGCTGATAACTGTCAAAGGCCCCCTCCTTTAACTGACAGTCTCAATTCATATTCTGGTGAAAAGTGGACATGTAATGCATGCTCACTCCTGAACAAGCCAGAGAGCTCACTTTGTCTTGTCTGTGAGACAGAAAGGCCTGATGGCTTATTTATGAAGAAACCAAGCTATGGAGGAAAAGGAAAACAGAAAAAGAAGGCATCTAAGGCTCAACGAGTTAATTTAGATGATGGTTTGGCAAGTACTGAAAGTAATCAAAGCTCATCTGGCAGTAGTGTGTGGGGAAATGGTGGTGGGCAAAGACTCGTATCTATTGCCCAAAGATAGCTTGTTGCAGACTCAGTTTACAATTCCAGAAGATGAGGTTTCCAGAAAACACAAAAGATGTTTATTTTTTGCTGGGATACATGGAGGATTTTTTTTGTTGTCCTGCTGATTTATGGATTGCAAAATAAATAGCATCTCTATCAAGTTGCTTCTTTCTGCAAAGATGGATAAGATGATGATTGAAGGAACTGAGAGGTTATGAGTAAAACACAGAATTTTACTGGATTGCTAGACCTTGTGGGCCTTGTAACAATCTTGTTGGATTACAATATTCTGGCTAGTTATGAGCAAGAGACATGTTTTGTGATGGCATGTTGCCTGGTTATTTTCTCTATGGGATCTCAGAATGGCAATTCCATGCTTTCTTCTTTCGTTACACTGGCGATATCATGGTTGTTCATAATGCAATTAACTGCTGTTATATTTATTCCAAACGAGTGCAAATTCTGTCTAATGGAATTTACTGTAGTTTGACTGATTCCAAAAATATGCAAAAAATGGACTATTTAGATGTGGACTGTATTATGGAGAGAGTAAATATGTGGACTGTATTTAGATGTGGATTATTCATATACCCATTTACATCTTCTCTGGAGAATCAGACGTCTGTCAAGTTCAATGCTTAGTTAGTTCTTGAGAAGATGAACAAAATATTTTGTTGCTAGAGGGACAAAGGGACATCTTTTCTGTTTGTTTCTTACCGGGTTTACACATTGAATATCAATTCTTAATGTTTTGCATCTTCTCAGTCAACATCCAAATTTCCAAGTTTACTTGTTATCCTTCTAATTCGGCCTTTGTGCAGTAACATCCGACTCTTTGCTTCGAGACAGTGCTCTGGGCTAAATTATTTTATTGGTTTCAGGATGTTATTTCTTGCCATTTGTTGCTGCCTTGAAAAATGCCATATTACAGGAACTGAGAGGTTATGAGTAAAGCAAAATTTTTTACTGGATTGGTAGACCTTGTGGGCTTTGTAACAATCTTGTTGAACCACACAGTGTTTTCCAGAAATCTCTAACTACTATGACAATAATTTGTTCTGGCTAGTTATGAGCAAGAGACATGCTTCGTGATGACATGTTGCTTTGTCACTTTCTCTATGGGAACTCAGGGATGGCAATTCCATGCTTTTTTCCTTCGTTTCTCTGGGGACATTATGCACAATACAATTAACTGCTGTTAGATTAATGCCAAACATGTCCAAATTCTGCCTAATGGAATTAACTGATACCAAAACTACGCAAAAAAATGGACTATTTAGATGTGCACTGTATTATGGGGAGAGTAAAACATATTCCATAACTCAAGCATGGTTGTGAACAGGACCGGATGTTTATTTTGTTCTGCCCAACATTGAGTATCTTAATTTTAAAGTACCTCCAAGCTGATACAGGAATTTGTGAATAGGACCGGATGTTTATTTTGTTCTGCCCAACATTGAGTATCTTAATTTTAAAGTACCTCCAAGCTGATACAGGAATTTTTATATTTGATAAACTTGGTATGTATTGTGATGGGAATCCTCGTTGCTTGAAAACATGTTTGGATTTAAGGTTTCTACCTAAATCTGGGATCCTCTCATTTTAATTTTTCTTTCATGATAGTAATCGCTCACAGGCAACACGAAGTATTTGTTTTTGAAAATAGTACAAATTAATTAACAAAAATAAAATAAAATAAAATTTGAATATAAAATTAATGGGTTATATAGTGAGGTAATAGAGAAAATTTCACTGAAATAAATAAGATATGGAGAAATTGTCATATGGAAACATATGTTAATTGGTTGTGGTATAATGACAAGCAAAAGTGTTTGTTAAGGAAGTTTTGGTTGTGGTATAATGACAATTAAAAGTGTTTGTTAAGGAAGATTTGGGTTGAAATTTGATTAGCTGTTTTGTGATTGATTTTGTGAAAGTTTTAGTGTTTGTTAAGGAAGATTTGGATTGAAATTTGATTAGTTGTTTTCTATATTTGAGATTGATTTTGTGAAAGTTTTAGTGAAACATTAAAATGATGAAAAAAAGTAGAAGTCTTTGGTAAGGAGAATTTGGGTTGAAATTTGGTTGGGTAAGCTGTTTTTTATATTTGAGATTTTGTGAAAATTAGTGAAATATATATGATGAGAAAAAAAACGGAGGATTTTTTTTCTTTCTATAAAGTAGGAATTTTTTTATAATATTTATGGTTCTGGCATAATTTTTATTGTTTTTTGGTTGTTTGTAAATGGTCAAGTTTCCATTCTTGTAAAATTTATGCGGGTTTTGGATTACTAACCTATTTTTTTTAAATTTGAGAAAGATGAGGTCAATTAATCGGAATATGAGCTCTTAGCCAGTGAGAAACAGTTTTAAGTCATACTCCAGGACCAAAGGACACTTCGAGCTCAAATAGTATTAACAAGTGAGCTGGTATCCTTGTGGTAATCATAGATGCTACCTCCAGTAGGATCATGTGCTTACAAGTGACATTTAGTCTTAACTTTATACTTGAAGTTGGATACTATCCCTTGTTACAATTTAACCTCTTATAATGAGATTGAAACAAGTACCTAATTTTTTTACTCTACTTGAATGATGTATTAGATCTAAATGTAAAATAAAACATTAAATCAAAATGTTTATAATAAAAAAAAATCCATAACATTAATATGATTAATTAATATTTTATAAGGTTATGAATGAATTTAAAATTTAAAATTAAATAAAAATCCATTATTTATGATAAAAATTTGTAAGACGAATAAATTCAATATAACATTTTACAATGAATGATAAAATAAAATTATTATATTCTAAATTCAACAAATACCATGGTGAAGTTAGCTTAATGATTTTGTTTCTTTTGAAATAAAGTTCAGCTCAACTTATAGAGGGTTAAACTGTTTAGGTAATCAACCCACCTTTTTCTTATGTGGAAGAATGTAGTAATTTTTTAAAGTTATTTTCTAAATTAAAAATGTAGTGATATCTTTTGAGGTAAAAGTAGTCAATTTAGAGAAAATATTTTAAGGTAAAAGTAGTGTAATTAGATAAAAATAACCAATTTAAAGAAAAAAAATAAAATTAAAATGTAAAAGTTTATAAAACATATATATATATATATATATATTTTGTGTATATTTAAATATTTTATATTTAATAATATAAAATTAATTAATTAAATTGAAAAATTATAATTGTGTAATTTATTTTACATTTTTTATTTAAAATTTAATAGTATAATTAAATTGCTCAAGTTGTCATTCCTTGAAACCACAAACCACAACTCCACAAACCACCACAACCCAGAGGCATCTAAGTAAACGAAAACCTTAATCAATTGAGCTAGCAATTATTTATATTTTACATATGATTTTAAATATGGACATTTATTGGAGTAAGTCATAATTTATAATTGAAGGAGTGACGAGGAATATGAGGCATAGCTTGTTACATCAAGAACATTTTCTTCATATTAGGCTTTACAAGAAAGATGCTTTCAATCAATACATGTGGATAGAGATTTCAGATATTAATGTTAAGCTGTATATATCAATATGTTATTTCACACCTGTTAATTCTACCTTTTATAAGTTAAATGTTCACAATGGCTTATAACAAGATATTTATAGTTTGAGAAATGAAGCCAGTGTCCTCTTGCAAGGTGACTTTAATGCTAGAACGCCAACTAATTAAGCTATTTTCGTTTTGGCTAGTAGAAACAAAAGAAACTTTAAAGACTTACTGGAGAATTTATTTGGTACGAAGCTAGTCAAGCTTTGCAGTTCTCAAGATCTAATAATTTGCAATGGTCTAATGAAGTATCCAAAATCCAACCGAATGAATTGTATTAATGGGCTTGACAGTAGTGTCATAAATTATGTGATATTTGATATTTGATATCCCCATATACAAACAAATAATAAAATTTCATATCTTAAACGACCATGAGTCCAACTCCGATCATAGACTTTTAAACCAAATCTAAACTTTATCATGCACAAAAACCCCATAGAAGGGAATTCTGATAACCAAAAACACAACCAAAAGCACTTGATCTTCGACAAAAATAAATCTAATCTTTTTTCAAAATATTTAAATAATGAAATAAATCTCCTATCAAATAAGGACAATATTGAAGACACCTATCATAATTTTTTGACAACTCTCTCTACTTCCATTAATAAGTTTTCTATTTAGGTGTTGTGTAAAAAGGAAAATAGAATGACCAACACTTGGTATGATAAAGAGTGTCATTGCTAGAAAATCCATTAGATATGCTTCTAATGAGTCCTTAAAATCTGATAAGGTAAATAGGTACAAAACCCTAATTAAAAGCAAGATAAGATTTTGCACCTCTCTAAACTAGATCCCAAGAAATTTTGGAGGTAAATCTTGACTCGTAAAACTAAAGAAAACAATATGATTCCCTTGAGGGACTAGATTACTACCTTAAAAGGATTTACAATCCCCTAATGTCATGAACAACATCCAAAAATTTTCTATAGAGGAACAAGTTTTTCTATAGAATACATAGAATTTGAGGTTAAGTGGCTCACAAAAGGGAATGCTAAGGAGATCAAAGGCTACAAAGTAAAAAACTTAAAAATTGGAGGACCTATCCTCATCCCTCACATCCACAAGCTCTTCAATTTAGCAGTCAAACAGAGCTTACCTAAACCCTGGACTCGAAGCCTCATTGTACCTGTTCCCTATGATTTTTGGCATATACATTGACAAGTTAGAGGGTTTTTTGGAAGAAGCATGTTGTGTCATCTCGACTCTAGTTGGTATATGCATCATCCTTCTTCTTTATGCTGATGATATTGTTCTTAAGATGACGAGTCCTTATGATCTTGATCAACAACTAAAAATTCTCAAGGATTTTTTCTCCAGTACATGTATGATTGTTAACGCTGACAAAATGAAGGTTATGATAATTAAATCCAAAAGGATAATTTATGCTAATTTCGTGTATGACAACAACTTGGAGTAAGTGACTTTAGACAAATATCTCATAATTGATCTTCATCATAAACTTAAATGAAACTATAGCATTGAGAAAAGGATAAATGGAGGGTGGAAGCTTCTTATGGGCTTGAAAATAGTTGTAAATCAATAGACCTTTGGCAATGAGATAAGAAGAAACTCCTTTTTGAGACTCTCGTCACTCCTGTTATCTTATATGGTTGTGAAGTTTGGAGCTGCAACGTTTGTAGAGAATCATGGAGAAAGAGAGAGCAAATCTAAAAGTGTTTTATAAATTATAATCTCAAAATTAAATGCAATACACCCTATCCTATGCTCCTCATAGAAGCGAGTCTTTCTCCCATTGAGAGCACAACTATGACTAGATACTTATTATACAAGAACAAGATAAACATCATGGAAGACAAGAGGCTTTCTAAGATTGCTTCAAACTCGAGTCAAAACCACTTGCATCTCAAGCTTTTGTTAAATCATTGGGAAATCAGGGAAGAGATCCCTATGTAGAATAATGATAATATTAATAATATTATTATATCTAAATTTAAGGAGAAATTGTGGTGTGAGAAATAATTAGAGGATTAAATAAAATTAAGATGCTATAAGGAGGTGATCAACCCTAATATAATTATAGAAGATCAAAAGAATCTCTTTGTTTTGACTTAGGGTAAAGAAGAAAATCAATATTGCTAAAATAAGAAGAAATTCACAAGGCATTAGACAATTCCTAAAACATCTTGGGTCGAAAGAATTTCTCATCTTTGAGACACCAAGAGGATTGAAGATGGAAAACACTCTCTCAGAATATCTTGGGTACACTGACATTAGATCACAATTCAAAAATATTTGTTACAATACTAACCTTCCTTACCTTTAAATTCATCAAAACTATAGTGATTTATGAATGCTTCTCTTAAATCTTTTCGAGTACATAAATAAAATTCTAAAGGAAACCAAGTAATTCCTACCTTTCCTAATGTTCGATAAATCAAATTTGGTTTCAGTGGATATTAACCACCACCAACACTATCATTATCAATCAAATTTTTTGTTTCACTTGACTAGGAAGAATAATCTAAATCTCTCATGTGTCTAATTATCTAAAAAAACCTCAATCATATAGAGCATGGTATTGTAGCTTTATTTAGATACAACAAGAAGTTATATTGGTTTGTATAATTGTATATGTTTTGATAATGAATTCTATTCAAAATCAACAGTTTTGAATGATGAGTTGAATAATCGCTGTGAAAGATAACTTGAATAACAATGGAAATAGTTGGGAAGCAACTAGTCCCTGCCTAGTTGTTGAATAATATGAGAATTGGATATTGATAAAAATAGGTAGGTATTGAGACATTAACTAGTACTTGTCATGATGATAAATGATCTTTGTTAATTATTTGTTAAATTGAATAATATCTATATAATCAGTATTTAAAAATTTCATAAAAAAAATCTTTAAAATAAATTAATTATTTTATAATTATTTAATTTTAATATAATTGATACTTGAACATTCTTGAAAAATATTTAAAATAAATAAATTATTCTATAATTATTTGATTTTATATTTAAAATAATAATTCTTGATTGAAAATCTCATAAAAAAAAAAATCTTTAAAAAAAATCAATTATTCTATAATTATTTAATATTATATTTGATATTTAAAATCTTTAAAATAAAATAATTATTTTATAATTATTTAATTTTATATTTACCCCAGTTTTCTTAAGAAATTTCTTTTGATTTCTTTGCCGTATTCTACTGCCATATTGATTTAATGAACCAATATTTTGGCACTTGAAAGATAGTTTTTGCACGTAAGATTATAAGCAAGTAAATTATAAATTTGAGCGTTAATCTTAGAGCGTTATTTTAAATTATCTTTTTTAGTTACCTTAATTTTTTTTTTCATTTTACATTTCATTAATTTTACATCAAAACAATTAACACCAAACCAAATTAAAAATAGATTAATTATATATTTTCAATAAAGTATATGATATTCATATGTAACTCATAATAAAAAAATTTAAATTTTAAAATACTTTATATTAGAAAAAGATAGATTAATTATATGTTTTTAAGAAAGTATATGATATTCATATCTACATGATAATAAAAAATATATTTTAAAATACTTTATATTAAAAAAAGAAGTTGTCATTTTATTAAAAATAAAATAAAAATAAAACACATTTAAGTTATTATCTTTTTTAGAAAGTTGAATATTATCTTACTAAAATACTGAATATTATGGTATTAAAATATGGTCAACTACACTTTGTAGGTTAGGCTAACTCGGGAGCAAACAGATCTTGGGAAAAAAAATGGGCATGAATCCGACCTGATTTTCCGAGGTAGTATGAGTTTCACCTGGATCAAAGTTCCATGCATTTCAGAACCTTACCCCAAGGGTTTTGCCCCATTTTAAACCAACCTAAATGCTCAGAAAATCGATCAGAATTCTGGATTGACCCAAAATTTAAAATGGGGCCACTGAAGGACCTGTCGGAAAGGTAACTCAGAGGGAAGATTGCTCCCGTATTGGATTATCGGATTTGATGTATCGTACTAAATTACTCGTAGTAAAGTATGGTCTACTATAATGTGTAGGTTTTGTGCACGTTTCAGATTAATGAATTTGATGTATAATACTTAAACCAAAATTTGACCCTATTTATCATTTTGAATATATACCATCTTCAAACATAATCTATCATTTCAAACTCTATTTCAGTCCAATAATATCAATGAAATAATAGCTCTCACTTAATCTATGCTGCATATTCAAACATAATGTATCATTTGGAATTCTATTTCAGTTCAATTAAACTCAAAATATCAATGAAGCAATAACTCTTTGCATATTCAAACATAACTTATCATTTAGATTTCTATTTGAGTCCAGTTAAACTCAAAATATCAATGAAGTAATAGCTCCCACTTAATCTATGTTGCTTGGATTAAAATGCCAACCAAAGCTACCAAGGATACAAGAACAACTCATTAGGCCTCTATTTGATGGTGGTGTGGGGCTTTGTTCTTCCAATTAAATTATATTATCATTATTGTGTTGGTTCAACTTAATACATAATAATGAGTTAAATTATATTATTATTATTGTGCTGGCTCAACTTAATACATAATAATGAGGATGAATACCCTCACTTATAAATTACACACTTGTTGAGCATCCACGAAAGAAGCTTTGGAAGTTTTCACCACTTAGAAAGACATGCAAATAAAATACACTAATTACAAGTTAAATCAATATATATGTGGATAGATTTCAATGTCACGCAATTTGAGAATACTCATATTTTGCAATGCGTTAGCACACCCTTCGAGCTACACACTTGCAATGTCTTAACAAACACTTATTTTATTCCAAGTTCAGGAGTCGACTTTGGCCTGGTATAATTCTCTAGAGATTTTAAAGAAGTTTGACCAACAAAACTTCGATTGATAGGGAAGCCATGTCTTTAAGCTCTTCGTAGCATCATTCCTGCAAAGCTTCACTATGAGTTGTTCCTCATATGCTGCTTCAGAAAACTAAAGAGTGTCGATGGCACCTGTGGATGGGGCATCATAATCTTGTAGAATGATGCAGTCACCTTCTGTAGGGAAAGAGACCAGGCCTACTTGTGGTCTATCGAGCTCAAAACTGACGTGCAATGTAGTTGAAGGATGAGAGTCTGGTTTCCAAGCGACGTGTAGGGGAAGTGAAGAGGATGGTAATCTAGTTGTTGGGATAAAAAGGGAGAAAGGAGGATTGGTAATTGTTGTTGTTGCAGAGGAAGAGATAACATTGGATAGGGTTGGGGTCCTCACAAGGCAACGTTTTGGTGTGGAGAGAGGAATATGGGTTAAGATAGGAGAGAACCTTCATCTTGTAAAGGTTGGATGGACATCAAGAAAAGTTTATAGGTAGTATTACAATTGTCGGGGTTCACAACATATAGAGAAAGACATTTATGCAAATTATCAACATTGAATATCTTATGTATACATGTCTGTGGAATTTCTAGGCTGGCGCTCATTGCAGGTAGGTTACTAGGTCGTGCGGCTTTGACCGTCAAGAATTATTGGAACACCACATAGATCAAGAAAACATTAGATCACCATCGTCATGCTGTCAAACTTCACTGTACTCATGCAACCATATTTTCCCTTTCCCATCATACTGGGAAGGCGAAAGGATTATCCAGTGACTCATTTTTGAAAAATGAGGGGAAATATAATAATTCGCATGACTCCATCGTTTCATGGAATCTCATCTTCACTTGATTTCTTTGCATAGCCTGGCATATTGACTTAATCAACCACTATTTCCTAAAGCCCAACCTATAGCCCATGTCTTAACCCAATGCATGATGGAGTGTGGAAAATGAAATTTTGGCACTTGAGACGTAGACTTAGTATTTGAGACATAAAGTTAAATTATTTTTACATCAAAACAGTAGAAACCGAAATAAAAGTAGACTAATTATATGTTTTTGATCCATGGATGCAATAGAGGACAACATGATTTCAAGCCCAAACAGACTCCTCATTTCCTAATTCTATTCATGAATTTCCTAAGTGTTGGAGAATTCTTGTCAAGATGAAGAATACGAAGCGACATGCTACCATCACTAAGAAAATTCAGAGCTCACCACCTTTCAAATCTCAACTACAATACCTTCGGTGTCGTTAGTACATACGGGTAAGTCACTCCAAGGCCCGTCCTCAAGCTAATTCTTTGGAATTTCACAATATTCTGCTAGAAAGGGTTGCAGAGTTTCTCCGCTTTCCCCATCTTTGATAACCCTCTGTAAAACTCACCATGCCTCGAGCTCCTAAGGCCGCCTATGGAGATTCCTCCTCCTGTTCCACAAGTTCATTGATGAATTTTCTCGCTTCACCACCCACGAGCTTACCTCTTCCACCCATAGCTAGTGGATTGGGGCCAAGCCCCATACATTTGTTTCATGCAAGGGATTAAGATCAATGTCCAACCATAACAAAAACCTCTGCAACTCTCCTTTATCAGTCACAACCTTTAACAACCACAATAGCAATCTTTGCCGCTCTCCTTTTCATTTTGGTTTGTAGTTGGATTCTTTCATGGAGCTTTTTTCTTCAACGATGACAATGGCTACCCTATCCTAATGTCTAATACATGTTTGAAGGTAATGTCTACTACAGGTTTGGAGGTGGCTACGATTCTCCTTTAACATCCACAAACTTTAACAACCACAATAACAGTCTCTGCCGCTCTCCTTTTCATTCTGGTTTGTAGTTGGATTCTTTCATGGAGATTTTTTCTTCAACGATAACAATGGTTACCCTATCCTAATGTCTACTACAGGTTTGGAGGTAATGTCTACTACATATTTGGAGGTGGTTGCATAAGCAATATATATGTTTTCTCTAATATTACCCCCCACCCCCACCCTCAATGGTTGCAGAAGCACTGAAGCATCAGGACCTTGCAGGGACAGTGGTTTGGAGATGGTTGTAGAAGCAAGATGCAGAACAAGAAAAAGGTGGTGGAATGAAGTAGGAGAAGGATCAGGAGAAGTGTCTGCATGGTTGGAAGGTGGCCAGTTACAAAAACAACCACCGTGTTGCAGTGACATGCTATTGACTCTTCTGAAAACAATCAATATTTATTATGCTTGACTATGTGATACCTCCAACAAATAGTAAAAAACATTTTGTGCATACTAGGGATAATTAAGTCCCATCATATACTACGAACCAATAAAAAAATTGTATCGATGAAAATGCAAAATACAAAAAATTATTTTAATTATTTAAATAAATAATGTTAATGGAGAAAGAATTTATTAGAACTTTGGATATCTCACGACAAACTAGTAAATTAATCTCAAGTCAAATGATGTTGACCGGTAGGCGAAAGCTATTTGAGGCACGGACTAATAAGTATTAATTGTTGTAATATTAATTTTTTTTTGTAACTTAGCAATAGCATGATGGGATGAAGATGACGAGTATTCAAATGGTGAGTGAAGGAATATTATAATAGCAAAAGTGAAGGAATATTGTAAGAGCAAAATTGATACACAAGGTTGTCATAGAAAATTAGGAACTTACAAGTTAGGATGGAAGTATGCACTATGTTCCATGTTTAAGAATAATTTAATTACGAGAAGTTATATGTTCCATGTTTAAGAATAATTTAATTACGAGAAGTTATATGTTCCATGTTTAAGAATAATTTAATTACAATTTCAAAGAAGTGATATTGGAACATGTATTGAGAACTTTTTCATTAGCTTTTTTTTTCTTCAAAACTATTTTTTATATTATAAATATTTTAATAACGTGTACATAAATATTTGAATTTATGTTTATTTTGTTTAGTATGGTGCATTATTTTGTTTATTTTGTATGGTGCATTATTAGAGTTTAGAGTCAAGAGATTAACTAAGAGTTTTTTCACAACTAAGAATATATGATTGAAGACTAACGAGAAAGGAAAATACTAGCACATCCACATGATTTATGGACGGAGAACGTTGATGGGTATCATTGTTTAGGTTTATGAAAATATGATGCACTAATCACGTACTGGATGGGATTAAGTTAGGGTCTATGAAGGCGTATATGTTAGGTTAGGGTTTTGGATTAGGGTTAATGAGATATATATATTAAATACAATCTCTTTGATTTTTTTGGAATATTGTAAATATGCAAGATTAGGGTTAGGGTTAGGGTTTTGGAGGTGAGATTGTTTGATCAACCATATGGGATGTCAACAATGAACAGGGGAATGAAAATATCATTAGTCATAAAAGCCACAATTTTGCAATAGAGAACATATGAATTGAATAAGGACCCACAATGTGAATGATATGACAATATACAAGTAAGGTGTAAAAATAAGTAACGATAAAACATGAATGGAATAGGTTGTTTGCTTAACCATATGGGAAGTTAAAAAGTACGCCATGGTATTGAAGGATGCCACCATAAAGTTGCAATGTAAAAGATATGGATTTGTAACAAAGAGAAAGGAATATAAAAGAAATGGAATATATCGAAGTAGAAAACCAAAGCATATATCATGAACTTTACAGAGAAAGGAAGTCAAACAACATTTTCTAACCTCTTTGTTGAACGTCTCGCTCAATCGATGTCGTGCCTTTAAGACCATTCCCTCCATTCGTTCCTCTCTGCGATACTGCTCTTGTTTCAATGTACTCCTCTATGTTGCCTTGCTCCAACTCTAATCCATGTCCGCAACCACACATCAAAGAAAATAAATGGCGATTGTTTGTTTACTTAAACCTAAGGCCTTAGACATGGCAACAAATCTCACAACACGATGGCCGATCATGGCTGTAAATTGAAATGATAATATTGATTGTAAATTAGTGCTTTGGCCGATCATGATTGTAAATTGAAACAACTTGGGAGTGGTCTCATTGCAATGAAATTGATCGGCCATCACATTGGAGATTTGTTGAGCGACATGCATAGTAAAAAAAGACATGGAAAAATGAAACATGCCCCATGCACAGTAAAAAAACTCATGAGTAAATAACATAGTCATTAATAACTCATATTGGAGATATGCCTAGCGGTGGTAAAGAAGTGGAAGCAGATGACACCCCACACACCCCATGAGCAGTAAAAAATGATGTAATAAAAAATTAAATGCGTGCCACACACTGTAAAAAACCCTAGGAACAATAAATAAGGTGGGCATTGATAACATGATCGACCATTATTATGCTAATCACGTTAATCACCCTCATTTATGGCGAACATCCATGTTTTGACATGCAAGGAAGTTAATGGTTAAAATTGTAGCCTTTGATTTATTGTGATGATGAAGAATATTCAATGCATATCGAATCGTGTTCACAGAAAGCATATCTGTGATTAAAAGCTCATTACTTCAGGTGCTTTTAAATAGGTGTATGCCTATCAACTTAATAAGTTTATGATCTTTTTTCTTATGATTTATTTTCTAGATGAGATTAAGAATGAAATTTGGATGAAGTGGTTTGTTTTCCATTTTAATGAGAAATTGGGTTTCTTATAAATGACACTTATGTAATAAAAAATGTAGCAGATGATATTTGTTGTTATAAGGCCACAACAAATTCAATTTAAAATTCACATTTTTTTCTCTCATTAAGTGTCTAAAGTTATCTTATTGATGCTACCATTTTGAAGTTTATTATGAGAAGTTGTGGACAATATATAATATTTCATACTTTTTTTTAAATAGTAAGGGAAATAATGACCTATCAAAGTTGGTTATATGTTTTCAATGAGTGATTATAAGTGGTCCATGGTCTAGTTGTCTCACTAACACAAATCATCAATGCAAAAATGAGTTATAATCTCTATGCAATTCACCAATAAAATGAGTTTAAAGCTTCTCGATGTTTTGTTTTTAGTTTTTGTTCCAATGTTTTATTTATTTGTGTTATAATGTGAGGCTATTGCTCAAACTTGGAGCAAGCACAATTCTCTTTGTATTATGCCACCCTAATAGAAAACTCCAAAATATTACTCTTCAACCCAACACTCTACAATTCTGTCTCTACAACTCTATTATGCCAAATAAACAATGCACTATGTACATCTAAGGGGTTGTAGGGGGTCAAAGCCCCCAAATTGTTTTTAGTGTCCATTTTAGCAGTTTTCAACACATAGTTTTCGCCCATGGTTTTCTAGTTCCGGTTAAGGAAATAGGGTTGTAGACTAATCCAGGTCAATGGATTAGGGGTTTGGTATGTCGCATGATCATATATATATATTGTATTGTAAACAATGAATATGGATAATGAATAAAAATTAGAGGTGTGGCTCTAAATAGGTTGTTGGTTTTCCCAGTTTGGGTTTCCAAGGTAAAATATCTGTGTAATGTGTGTGCATGCCATTGTGTCTTTTCTGTTTCTATTAAGAATTCATTTGTAGTAATTAATTGTACAAGGTTAAAATCTACATTTGGTATCAGAGTGATTATTGGCTTCAGGGGGACGTCTTTGTGGTCAGGGGTTTGGATCGGGTCCATGATAAACCTTGTTACAGTGGGAGCTTTGTAGTATTGATTCTCGTGGTGAAAAGAAATGGTGAGCAGTTCAAAAATAGAGATCGAAAAATTTAATTGGTAAATTTTTGAGCTGTGGAAGCTCAAGTTGGAAGATTTGTTGGTGGACAAAGATCAATGGATTGCAATGGATCCAGGTACTGCACCTACATGAACATCAACAAAAGACTGGGAAAATTTGGATCATAAGGCGAAGAGCACAATCCAATTGTGTCTCTTAGATTAAGTATTACTGAAGGTGTCAAGTGAAGCTACAACCAAGGCATATGGAATAATCTAGGGGCTTTGTATCAGTCTAAGTCCTTTGTAAACAAACTGTTCCCACAAAAGAAGCTGTACAACCTAAGAATGGAGACTCGATGACAAAGCATCTTAATGCCTTCAATACTGTGGTAAGTCAACCAGTATATGTTGATATTAAGATTTCCGATGAAGATAAGTGTGTCAATCTACTATGATCTTTACCATACTCATGGGATAGTCTGGTTGTGGCCATAGGTAGTAATGCAAATACTTTAATCTTCGATGATGTGGTCTCTGTTAGAATATGAAAGATGTGTGCTCATTTTACCATTGAAAATACCCTTGTCAACCAACCATAGGCCAAAGCCACCCTTCGAGCACCTTAACCTTGACAAAGAATCACTCTGGAAGCAAACCCTAGGCTAGATAGCCAAACAAAGGGTAACACACCTTTCCCCAAGGATAGATCATCACAAAGAGATGATCAGATAGTCCAAACCCTAGCCAAGAGATAGTCCAAGCATAATTGCTAGCTGCAACAGCTGCAACAACAACTTTCCTCCAAACCTGTGCAGAAACTGGGCAACTGCAGTGCACAAAAGACTGGGCACTGCAATTCTGAGACTGCCTGCCAGAATGAGAACTATCCTCTTGTATTTATACTAATTCTATAATATTATTTCAGGCTGACTTCTTCTCTTGGAGGCTAATAACCTAATATAAATTATCTTCTTGAGCTGACAAGTCTTCTAGGGTTGTTAGCCAACTCATTAGGGTTTCTTCTTTCTTCCCGGAGTATTCTATCCTTGTTAGGTTTACACGTGGAGGTAAATACCTCCTGCATCTACCATAATATCAACACTCCCTCCTAGCTAGGGAGGTATACAGGTAATGGTATTTGAGCACAAAACATACCATTCACCCGGTAGCATCAACATAGTTATATAGACTAGATCATGAGCACCATCATCATCATCAATTGCATCATCTCTCGAAACCATACTCTATCTGAGTAATCAGACAAGATGCTCACTCCACAAAGTGATACAAAAGTCATTCTTCTAATCTAGAAGAGTAAATGTTCTGAACCATTTTCTTTATGGAAAATCTCTGTTCATCATTCATCTGGCTGATAATTATTTCCAATAAATTGCTTGATAGTCTTCAAGGCAATCAGAACAAAATAGAACACAACTGTGTCTATCCATAGTAGTACATAACTACAATCCAATGGTACACTACCACACCAAGTAGCAAACAAGTATTTGATCAGTAACGTATAGTCACGAACAATGGAACACATCCACCACAATAGTATACATCTACTGCCATACAATCTTCATAACAATCATCTGATATCAACCTGCACAGAAACAATGTTATGATATAAACTGAATCATCTGGGCCAATGTTTCACTCACGTCTGTGAGATATGAAAGAATATCTGCCCTCGGAGTAGAACAATGAGATATCTTGACTATTCTTCTCAAGCAAGGAAGAATAATTGTCCTGTCTTCTAAACCTGGACCATTCCCCACCCTAGGCCATTCTTCCTACACTAAT
>SNQJ01S0056489.1:25213-43909 GCA_010110895.2 Picea sitchensis | reverse complement strand
GTCTCTTTGGTTGTAACGAACTCAGAATAATAGGATCCAAATCCATCCTTGAAAGAATTCGTTGTCAGCAAGTCCCAACAATCTCCACCTTGACAACAACTAATTTGATATATTGCTCCTTCCTTTTGTTCATCACCTTTTCTACAACCCAAGGGAAGCCAAGCACCAATGCATCTTCTCTAATAAAATTGGTTTCATGATCTCGCCTCTATGACTTGCACGATTTTGGATTTCGTGAGGGGTTACTCCACCTCCAACATGTTTTCCACAACTGCATTTGTGCTTCTCAAACGCTAAAGCACCCATTTCACTGCTGAATCATTACCATCTCTGTATACTTCCATGCCCATAATTTGTTCTGTTGCTCCTTGATCTCTCATCTGAATTGTCTTGTAAACTTGAGTCATTTTCTTACTGATTTTATCCACGCTTCGTCTTGGATCAAGCATATCATCAACAAATAGGATCAAGACTCTGAGTTTACTATAAAATGTATAGTCATTCCTACCCTTTGAAAAATAATGACTCACTATGAAGGATTCAAATCTCTTGTATATTTGTGTGGGTATCAATAGGCCATACAAATAAATTTTCTAACCGCATAAACAAATTTATTGTTGCGATCTTGAAACCCTTTTGGTTGTTCCATAAATATTATATCTCTATCAATGATGAACTTGTGAGAAGTAGATCACACACATCTCTTTATATCACCATCATAACTTGCATATAAAAAAGAAGGAATTCAAAAATCGAATTTACCATTTACAAGTACTTGCAATTCTTTCTTGCTCTTGTAGTGATGCTTACGCCGCAAACAGAAGATACATATGTCACTTTAGATGCTACTTCAGTATTCCCTTCCGGCTTATAAAGGTTATCAACCTTTGTTGCCTTCATCACTAATAAACTACCTTTCTACATTTTGATTATCCATCTTGACTGTATTTCCTATATCCACACGAATCCAACACTCCCAATGAAATCAAATTTGATTTAGCTCCAGGTACACATATAACATTTGTTAATTATCTAACAATACCATGGAACATCCACATTCTGATTCTAATACCGCCAACCCCAACAATTTTAGAGGGAATTCCATTTCCCATAAACACTACACACTCATCAACAGATTGGTAAGAAACGAACCAATTTCTATGTGAGTACATATGGTGGGAGGCGCAGATAAAACTTGTTCAGTCATACTTGAATTTGTTAAATCCAAATTTGCTTCCTTCATAGATTTTCCTCATATTCCTTTCTCACCAGGCAATTTTTTCTTGAGATGTCCTATTTTGCCATAGCACCAGCATTTTCTTTACCTTTCTGTGTCTTGACTTAGGTCGAAAAGAAATTCTCTCATTCTTTGTTTTGTTGTTAGACCTCTGGCCATGCAAATAATTTGAAGGAAGTAGCCGCGCCTCATGCAACAATTGGAGTGTGGCCTCTCCACACCTCCTGATACACTTGGAGTGCAACTATCGTGAAATATCTACACACTGTTCCTCAACCAAACCATACACTGTGACAATTTCAATAGTTTTTCCAGAGGGTAAGTCTGGTTAATAAGACATTCACACCTCGAGAGGAGGGACATGCAGTGTTGTGGAGATCGACGCTCCACCTGAGATAGTGTTTCCTCCTTGAAAATTTTCGCCCTCAACACTATCCTCCAACCAGCTCAGGGATACCGCTTGTTAGAATTGTAAATGTGGAGAACACAATTCACATATGATAATTAACAATCACACACATAAAGAACACAAGGATTTCACGTGGTTCACTCAAAAGTTGGGCTAAGTCCCATCAGCATAAAACATCGTTTGTCTTATTATTGAGATCATGGAGATTAAATGACGAAAGTTCTCACTCATCTCTCTCTTTCAACCTCTCTATGGGCTTACGTAATAGCCTTGTTTATATACATTTAACAAGAAACCAATTATTAAATGCAATCCCTATAAATATTCTAACTTAGCGGTCTGTTTGGTTGTAAACCTTTGCAAATTCTTTAAATCGCAAATCCCAGCACCCAAAAGTAAAGAGTGGTTCTTGCTAATTTTCAATGATCAATGATGTAAAATTGGAACACAAATTAGAAGCGGCTCATGCTGAAAAATGGGGCATGATACTATCACCCATATTCCACATCAACCCTCTGATTTAGTAGATGGGAAACAATTTAGTGACTTGAATGACCATAGCCACAAGATGGGCATGAATGTTGTCATGCACATGCCCACATCTGACCGTCTGAATTTAGTATATGCGCAATAATTTAATGACTTTAATGACCTTAGCCAGAATATGGGAATGAATCATGTAACGAACATGCCCACAACCGACCCTTTATGTTTACATGATGGGAAGCAGTTTAGTGACTTTAATAACCTCCTCCACAAGATGCAATTTGAGAAGGCCCCATTAGAAGCCAAGACCCGTGTGACGAACCCAAGAGCCAGCGAAAAGGAATCATGGATGATGGAAAACAACAATGCAACATGTTCAAAATAAGAGAAGCTTGTGATAGAATTCTTTCATGGTCTGACGATGAATAGTACTTTGTTGAATTCCTTGGACATAGATCATCTCATCCACTATCTTACGTTGACTCCTAGCATGGGTGAGAGCTAGGAAACTATCTTATCTTTCGATGTAACAAGTTGAAATTCCCATTACTCCCATCTACCAACAGCCATTGATGTGCAAGTATCTAGGAAACTGGCCTCTTTGCAAAGAGTTCCCACCTTGGTACAATGGAATCAATATGGACAACTACAACGATGGCGTAAGTGAACAGGGAACGAATGTGGTCGATCCAAATCTCCTTTTTTCCGATGATGATCTGGATTTCCCAACCGAACTGTTGCTTCGTTGAATTTAGTCCAGGCGATTTTTATTTTAATCGTCATTGTCCAGATTTGTGTTGTTGCGGACCCTTTAAAATTCCCATGTAACAAATTGCTAATTTGGTGTTATGGCGTTGTTAGCATCTTTACCATCACAGCTTGTTTTTAACTGAAATGATTATGATGATTAGGTTTTGGGAAAATAATGATGGACTATTCGAGTATCTACGTCATAGGCACAATTTTTTTACGTTGATAAACCGTAATTTGTGACATAGTACTCCATATTTAAGAGGTCTGTTGTGATTTTGTTACCTCATATTCTTGATAACTTCATACTAGGGAATGTAAATCGGACCATGACAAATGTACTCTTCGACTAAATTTGGGTTGAAGGAGTTGAGTTCACTTGGGAAATCTAGATCATCATCGAAAAGAGGAGATTTGGATCGACAGCATTCATTCCCTATGCACTGTCATTGGCGTTGTAGTTGTTCATATTGATTCGAGAGTATGAAGGCGAGAACTCTTCGCACAAAGGCCAGTTTCATGGATACTCAGACATCACTGGCTGTCGATAGCTGGGAGTAATGGGAATTTCAACTTGTGACCTCGACAATCCTAGCGAGGTCGTGGACAAATATCTAGTGATAGGAGGCAGCGTGAGACGGTGGATGAGATGATCTATGTCTAAGGAATTAGGAGAAGTACTATTTATCGTCTTATCGTGGTGTCTTGTAACTATAGTGCTGTTGTTTTCACCCATGAAAAAATTATCACGAGCACTACTATTATTATTGAACATGTTGTAGGCATTGTTGTTTTCTATCATCCATGATTCCTTGTAGTTGTCTCTTGTGTTGGTCACTCGAGCCTTGGCTTCTAATAGGGCCTTCTTGGATTGCATCTTGTGACATAGATTATTAATGTCATTAAACTCCTGTAAATTCATAGGGTCATTTATTGGCATATGTGTTACATGATTCACGCCTAAATTTAGGTCGAAGCAGTTGTGTTCTCTTGGGAAATAAAGATCATCATCGAAAAAGAGGATATTTGGATCGACAACATTCATTCCCTATGCACTTTCATAGACATTGTAGTTGTTCATATTGATTCCATTGTACAAAGGTGGGAACTCTTTGCACAGAGGCTAGTTTCCTAGATACTTGCACATCACTGGCTGTTGGTAGATGGAAGTAATGGGAATTTCAACCTTTGACCTCGACAATCCTAACAAGGTCATGTACAAATATCAATGTTAGCAGGTTCTCTCTCCATGCTGGGAGACAGTATATAAGACAGTGGATGGGATGATCTATGTCTGAGGAATTAGGTGAAGTACTATTCATCGTCTTATCGTGGTGGCTTGTAACTATAATGTTGTTGTTGTCTCCCATGAAATAATTCTCATGAGCACTATTGTTGTTATTGAACATGCTACAGGCATTGTTGTTTTCCATTATCCATGAGTCCTTCTAGCTGGATCTTGGGTTGGTCACTTGGACCTTGGATTCTAACGGGGCCTTCTCGAATTGCATCTTCTGGAGGTTATTGAAGTCACTAAACTGCTTCCCATCGTGTAAATTCAGATGGTCGGTTGTGGGCATGTGCGTTACTTGATTTAAGCCCATCTTGTGGTTGATGTCATTAAATTCATTAAAATACGTATTGGTCAGTGTGGGATGTGGGCGTAATAGTGGCAACATTCATGCCCATCGTGTGGGTGAGGTCATTGAAGTCATTAAATTGTTCCCCATCTACCAAATTTAGAGGGTCATATGTGGGTATATGGGTGACAAAATTCATGCTCATTTTCAGCATGAGCTCCTTTCTTCTACTTATGTTCAAGTAATTTTTTACATCACTCACTGTTACACCTAACGCAGGAAGATTCAATGGCATCTCGATACTAATGGTGGGATTTGGTGGCGATCGGAAGGATGGTTTTGGATCCTATTATTTTGTGTTTGTTACAACCAAATAGACCAAGCTAGAATGGATAAGTTTCATTTAATAATCGGTTCTTCTTAAATGTATATAAATGCTTATGGCTGTAGAGGATGAAGAGAGAGAATCATGAGCTTGGTAGTTTGATGTAATCTCCATGGTCTAAATAATAAGACAATTCATGCCTATGCTTGGTGGGAAAAATGACTAGCGATTTGGAGTTGAACCATGTAGCAATCCATGTGTTCCTTATCTATATGATTAGTAATTATCCATATGTGAATTGTTTCGCATTTTGAAATTCTAACAAGAATGAATTAATCGGTAGTTGTTGGAGAGAAGTGTTGAGAGTGATCCATTTAGAAGGATAAACAACATATGTAGTGCATCCTCTTCAAATTAATGGCATCTTATTAGCCAAACACCTTGTTCCAAATATTGAAATAGTCACATTTTAGGGTTGAGGAACAATGCATAGATCTTTCATGATAGCCGCACTCCAAGTGTATTGGGAGGTGTGGAGAGGCCACACTCCAGTGGTTGCGTGAGGTGTGGCTACTTCCTTTAAATTATTCACATGGTTAGAGGTCAAACTTAAGAGAAGAATGAGAGAATTTTTTTCTAGTCTAAGTTAAGACACAAAAGGGTAAAACAAAATGTTGGTAGTGTGGCAAAACAAGACATCTCGAAGATTGTTGGAAGAGATAGAAAAATCTAGGAAGGAAGCAAGTTTGGTTTGTAACAAATTCAAGTATGACTAATCAGAAGTTTGATCCGTTTCTAGTAATTTACAACATCAAGAAGATAGCATTTAGATTCAGTGCCTACCACCAGATGTGTTCACATAGAAAATGGTTCATTTCTTACCAATGTGTTGATAGGGGTGTAGTGTTTATGGGAAATGGTATTCCCTATAAAATTATTAGGTCGACTGTATAGAATGATGATGATGTGGGCATTGATTGGAATTAACAAATGTAGGATATATCGTGATCTTAAATCCAGAAGTGATTTCATTGAGATTGATTCTTGTGGATATAATTATACAAGTAAAATTAGAAGACACTCACATTGTCGAAGGTATGACTGATCAAGTATAACAATATGCCGCCATCTTCAATTGTTAGCCATTAGATTAGGGTTTAGTAATTAATTGTGCCCATCTCCAATAGGTATAAGCCCAGGCATAGCAAGTCATTACTCACGCAAATTATTCCTTTAGTTTAAATTATGCATTGATCTTAATATTGATTATTATATATTATTAATGACATTCATTCTATAACATTATTCAAACAAAGTATTCCTTTAGGATTAAATTATACCTTTGATTTTTAATATTCATGATAATATATATAATTAATGTTATTTATGTTGATGATGTATTGCTAAGTATATTTTAAATTATGCAATAATCTTAATATCCATGATTATATATAATTAATGGTATTCATGTTATAACAAATGATTACTCCAACTAGGTATTCTTTTAGTTTAAATGATGCAATGATTTAATATTCATGATTATGTGAATTTTCTAATTATATATATTATTGTATATTGTTGGAGTGTAAACTACACATAATAATAATAACAGTTATTATTCAAATTAGGTATTCTTTCATTGCAATGATTTTAATATTCATGATTTTATATATAATTAATGCTATTTATGTTTATGATGTATTGTTGGAGTGTAAATTATTATGTATTATTATGTATTACTAAGTGTAAACTATATAGAGATAATAACAAGTCATTATTCATTATTCAAATTAGATATTCTTTCAATGCAATGATTTTAATATTGATGATTAATGTTATTCATGTTGATGTTGGTTACATTTTTATGTTCTATCATTGGCATTTGTTACATGTTTTAATATTATTATAAATTTCAAGCTATTTATAAATGAATTTAGATCTATCTTAAGTGGGGTCTATCAAGTTACAAAATATTAAATCCTTCTATATACAATTAATTTAAGAAATTTTGAAAAGGAAATTATAGAAATATTTGCACTAAAGGAAATTGATCCTTTAGAGGCTACAATCTCTTTAAATTTTTTTCTTGAATGGACTTTAAATATATGATTAATTGTTTTTACAAATTTAAAGTGTAATAAGTGATTAAGATTTCAATGTCTTAGCTTGTCTTCTAGGTTTATTATGTGTTTTAGTATTATATAAATTTGAGTAAAATGATACTCATAAGTAATTAAGATTTCATTGTCTTATTTGGTCCTCTGTCTTTATTATGTGTTTTTGCTATATTAATTTGAGTAAATGATAAAGGAAAAATATAATTAACCTTTAAATGTATTATTACACTACCTCTTATATTATTATTGCAATTTTATTATACAATAAATTCAATAATATTTTTAGAAATTTATTCTTTTCTAAATTAATTTAAAATTTATCAAAAATAAAAAATTATATTAATTTAAATTATTAAAATTTCATTAAATTTATTATATATAATAAGATAGTGGAAAAATTTAATCTATTTCTAAATCAATTTAGATTAAATTTTCAGAATGATTTATTACTAAATTTAGTTAAAAAAATAATAATTTTAATTCTTTTATAATTACCTGCATGTTTATTACTAAATTGTATGCCTAAAAGAGTATTATACCTATTGAAGATGGGGCACAATTAATGTAGCACCAAAATTCTATTAATATAATTGGTAACAATTGATTAATAATTTACTATCCTAACCAGTGATTGTCATGTTTACCTAATTAACCAGAATTAATATATAGAATAAATCATTCTATACAACATTCAATATAAATTAACAAATATCATATTGTTCTATGAGAGGCTTCTGCCGTCTTGGATTCACATTTGTTATCGATACTTGTTTTATTTGAGGATATATTTATGAATCTGAAACAGCGACTCTTCAATTCCACATTTGGCCTACGTTTCACTTAACAAACCTATGGTTGACACATTAGCTCACTTATATGGGGGCACGGCAAGGCAAGCGTTTCATTTTCGTTTGTATGACTGGGAAAACTGTATGTGTTTCAATTTCGCCTTCTGTTGTCCAATATCCGCGAGAACAATGCTTGCAAAAAATTCATCTACACAATCCAAAGTTTACCAGGCATGCTGTTATTGACGATAAGATCTCCAAGGTGTTTTCCACAGTTTACCAGGCATGCTACTATTGACAATAAGATCTCCAAGGTGTCTGCCACATCTCTAACAATATGGAAGAAATGCCCTATTTTTGGCTGCAGTGGTTTTACAGTGTTCAGTTCCAACGGGAACCTTGAGTTTAAAGTTGACAGCTATCTTTGAGATCCCAAGGACGAAGTATTCTTATGAACGTTGAATGACCCTTCTTACAAAGTATACAAAAATATCTATTATCTTTTCACTGAACCTCTATAGTTTGACATTCCTATAATGAAGAAGAATAAGTTCTTTGTAACACTCGAAAGTGAATTAAATTGTATTATTATACACGAAAGAGAAGCAAGTCTGCAGAATGAATAGAAGGTATTCCTAAGAGAATTTTGGGCTGACCATAATTTTTTTGTAGAAGGATTTATGCCAAGCTATTTCCTTACATTAGATAGTCCATAAACCTTACCTGTCTTATGCAAAATGAGTGCTCCAGTGACATAGTTTGAATTATGTGTAATTTTGAAAATATTTTAACATTGTCCACTAAGCAGAGGCATCTATTTTCTTATTATTCAGATCATAGAGAATACACCAAACTAGCAAGTTCTCACTCTGTCTCTCTTTCAGCTCTATGGGCTTACATGTATTTATATACATTTAACAAGAGAAATCGATTATTAAATGCAATCCCTATCCATGTTATTCTAAGTGGTCTAGGTCTATTTGGTTATAGCAATGCATAATAATAAGATCCAATTCCATCCTGGAATTAGTTATCACCAAATCTGCGAAAAATAAGGAGATGGTTGCTGCTAATTTTCCCAAGAAAACAGTCAGTGATGTAAAAATTACTGGAACACAAGTAGAAGAAAGCAGCTCATGCTGAAAATGGGCATGAATGCTATCACCCATATTCCCACATCCGACCCTCTGAATTTAGTAGATGGGAAACAATTTAATGACTTCAATGACCACAGCCACGAGATGGGCATGAATGCTTTCATGCACATGTCCACATCCAACCCTCTGAATTTAGTATATGCGCAACAATTTAATGACTTTAATGAACTCAGCCACAATATGGGAATGAATAATGTAACGCACATGCCCACAACCTACCCTCTGAATTTAAAGGAATTTAAAGGATGGGCAACAGTTTAATGACTTCAATAACCTCTGCCACAAGATGCAATTCGAGAAGGCCCCATTAGAAGCCAAGACCCGAGTGACGGACCCAAGAGCCAGCGACAAGGAATCATGGATGATGGAAAACAACAATGCCTGCAACATGTTCAATAATAAGAAGAGCGCTTGTGATAATTCTTTCATGGTCGACAACAACAACACGATAATTACAAGCCACCAGGATAAGACGATGAATAGTAATTCGCTGAATTCCTTGGACATAGATCATCTCATCCACTGTCTTACGTTGCCTCCTAGCATGGGTGAGAGCACCTATGTTCACACTGGATATATTTCCATGACCTCGCTAAGATTTTTGATGTCACAAGTTGAAATTCCCATTACTCCCATCTACCAACAGCCAGGGATGTGCAAGTATTTAGGAAACTGGCCTCTGTGCAAAGAGTTCCCACCTCCGTACAATGGAATCAATATGGACAACTACAACGATGGCGGAAGCGCACAGGGAACAAATGTGGTCGATCCAAATCTCCTTTTTTTCGATGATGATCTGGATTTCCCAAGCGAACACAACTGCAACAAGAGAAATCGGAAAATGACAAATGTATTGTTCGACTAAATTTGGGTCGAACAGTACATTTGTCATGGGCTGATTTGCATTTTTGCAGACCCTTCAGAACCCGATGTATGAACCGATATGCTCAATATGGTGAATTCTTTTGGCAGTGTTGGTAGCATCTTCTGTCACAATATTTTTTAACTGAAATGATTATGATGATTAGGTTTTGGGAAAATAGTGATGGACTATTCGAGCATCTAGGATATACCGTAAATTGTGACATAGCACTCCATATTTCAGAGGTCTGTTATGATTTTGTTACCTCATATTCTGGATAACTTCATACTAGGGAATGCAAATCGGACCATGAACAATGTACTCTTCGACTAAATTTGGGTCGAAGCAGTTTTGTTCGCTTGGGAAATCCAGATCATCATCGGAAAAAAGGAGATTTGGATCGACAACATTCATTCCCTATGCACTGTCATCAGCGTTGTAGTTGTTCATATTGATTCGTGTACGAAGGCGAGAACTCTTTGCACAAAGGCCAGTTTCCTGGATGCTCGCACATCACTGGTTGTTGGTAGCTAGGAGTAATGGGAATTTCAACCTGTGACATCGACAATCCTAGCGAGGTCGTGGACAAATATCTAGAGTTAGGAGGCAACGTGAGACAGTGGATGAGATGATCTATGTCTAGGAATTAGGAGAAGTACTATTCATCATCTTATCCTGGTGGCTTGTAACTATAGTGCTGTTGTTGTCGCCCATGAAAAAATTATCACGAGCACTACTGTTATTATTGAACATGTTGTAGGCATTGTTGTTTCCTATCATCCATGATTCCTTGTAGTTGGCTCTTGTGTTGGTCAGTCGGGCCTTGGCTTCTAACGGGGCCTTCTTCGATTGCATCTTGTGACAGAGATTATTGATGCCATTAAACTGTTGCCCATCCTGTAAATTCATAGGGTCAGTTATGGGCATGTGTGTTTCATGATTCACGCCTATCTTGTGGCTGAGGTCATTCGATTCATTAATCTGTTACTCATATACTAAATTCAGAGGGTCGAATGTGGGCATGTGCATTACAAAAATGATGCCCATCTTGTGGCTGAGGTAATTGAAGTCATTAAATTATTTCCCATCTACTAAATTCAGAGTGTCGGATGTCATCATATGGGTGACAACATTCATGCCGATTTTCAGCATGAGTTGCTTTCTTCTACTTGTGTTCTAGTAATGTTTTACATCACTGACTAATTTCTTTGTAAGATCGGCAACAACCATCTCCATATTGTTGGGTGTTGGGATTTGGTGACAACAAATTCTTTCAATGATTGATTTAGATCTTATTATTCTGTATTGGTTACAACCAAATGGGTTCAAGTTAGAATATGAATAGGGATTACTTTTAATAATCAGTTTCTTGTAAAAGTATATAAATAAATACATGTAGGCTTTGTAGAGGATAAAGAGAGGCAGTGAACTGGTTTGTTGTAATCTTCATGATCTAAATAATAGAACAGCCCAGCATGCCTATCTTGGTGGGTATCCCCAGCGTTTGAATTGAACCATGTCAAATCCATGTGTTCTTTATATGTGTGATCGTTAATTACCATATGTGAATTGTGTTTCCACATTTGAAATTCTAACCGGTGTTATCATAAGTGGTTGCAGAAGAGGGTGTTTATGGCGTCAAATTTTGTAGGAGCAACAACATCTGTGTGAGGTGTGTCCTCTCGAAGTGTGGGACATCTTATTAACGGGACTTACCATGTTGCCAAAATATTGAAATAGTCGCAGTTTAGGGTTGAGGAACAATGCATACATCTTTCACAATAGCCGCACTCCAAGTGTATCAGGAGGTGTAGAGAGGCCACACTCGAGTGGTTGCATGAGGTGCGACTACTTTCTCTAGATTATTTGCATGGTCAGAGCTTGAACTAAAGAGAAGAATGAGAAAGTTTTCGAACTAAGTCAAGACGAAGGGTAAAGAAAAATGCTGAATCTTGTGGCAAAAGCGGGACATCGTCAAAATATTGTTGGAAGAGAATGGGACATCTCAAGAAATATTGTTGTTGGAAGAGAGAAAGGAATCGAGGAAAAATCAAGAAACGTTATGACTCATCAAGTTTTGTTCATTTCTAGTAATTTACAATATCCAAGAACAATGGAAGTTAGATTCAAGTGCTTCCCACCACATGTGCTCACATAAGTGGACCATTTCTTACCAATCTTTTGATGAGGGTGTAGTGTTTATAGGAAATGGTATTCACTGTAAAAAATATTAGGGTTGACAATATTAGAATCAACATGTTCGATGGCATTGTTAGGGAAATAACGAATGTTAGATATGAACCTGATCTTAAATCAAATTTGATTTCATTGGGGTGTTGGATTCTTGTGGATATAAATATACAAGTCAAGGTGGAGAGCACTCACATTGTCGAAAGGTATGATTGATCAAGTATAACAATATGCCAACATCTTCAATTATTTAACCATGATATTAAATTTTAGATTAAAAGGTGAATAATTATCACACTAAGTATTCTTTTGGTTTAAATGATGTAATGATCTTAATATTCATGATTATATATGATTAATGATATTCATGCTATAACATTACTCAAACTAGGTATTGTTTTAGGTTAAATTATGCACTGGTTTTAATATTCATGATTATGTATTACTAAGTGGAAACAACTCCATCTACATGACAATTCATTACTCACACCATTATTACGTTAGTTTAAATTATGCTTTGATCTTAATATTCATGATTATATATGGTTAATGGCATTCATGCTATAACATTATTCAAACTAGGTATTCCTTTAACTTAAATTATGTACTGATTTTAATATTCATGTGATTTGTATTGGTAAGTGTAATTAACAAATAATTACTGATTTTAATTAAGAAATATTCATGATTATTTATTCATGATTTTAACAAATAAAAAGTCATTATTCAAAACTACTGTGTATTCTTTGGGAGGCAAATGATTTTTTAATAGTAGAGTGATGATATATATATAATTAAATGTTATTTATGTTGTTGATGTGTATTTGCTAAATTATGCTTTAAATTATGCAATGATCTTAATTTTCATGATTATATATGATTAATGACATTTATATTATAACAGATCATTACTCAAACTAGGTATTCTTTTAGTTTAAATTATGCAATGACTTAATATTCGTGATTATGAATTGATAAGTATAAACTATTATGTATTATTGTGTTATTTGGAGTGTAAACTACACATAAATAATAATAATTAACAAGAGTCATTATTCTAATTAGGTATTCTTTCATTGCAATGATTTTAATATTCATGATTTTATATATAATTAATGCTATTTATGTTGATGTATTGCTAAGTGTAAATTATTAAGTATTATTATGTATTGCTAAGTGTAAACTACATACAAATAATAACAAGTTATTATTCATTATTCAAATTAGGTATTCTTTCAATGCAATGATTTTAATATTTATGATTAATGTTATTCATGTTGATGTTGGTATCATGTGTAAACTTCTCCATTCCAAGGTTTACCAATTTAATGTTGCTTGTATATTTGGATGATTGGGTGAAAATCCTTTCCAAAAAACTTTTTATTGTGTTTCGATAAGGAGCTGGATGATACCCCTTCTTCCGCCGGTTCATTCAATCTTGCTTTATTATCAGCTTCTAGGCTTTAGGAAGCTCTACTGCGTTGTTTTGGTCACTAGCACATTAGGTACTATTCACAGAATATTTCACTCCAAAGGATTTGGGGTTGTGAAATAATTCCTATCCATGGGATTGTAGTAAACAACTTAGAATCCACTATATTTTACTATATCCTCAGAGTAATGGTATGGTATAGAACCTTAATTAGTTCCTGCATTTATTTATAAAGGTCCTCCATCGTCATGTGTTCAATTAAATAACTCATAAAATTCTCTCATCTTCCTTTCATAATGCCTTTGAAGATTATTGTTTTCTAAAATACTTCTTAAAGTCGGACCGTTCCAACTGTACACCTGAGATTCTTAAAAATTACTGCAATTCTTTCTTGCTCTTATGGCCTTGATGCTTATGCCATAAACAAGAATATACATGCTAGATGCTACTTGATTACTCCCTTCCGGCTTATAAAGGTTATCAAGCTTTGTTTCCTTCATCACTAATAAACTACCTTTCTACATTTGAGTGCTCCATCTTGACCTGTATTTCTATATCCATAGAATCCAACACTCTGATAAGAATCAAATTTGATTTAGCTTCAGTGCACATAACATTTGTTAGTTCCCTAACAATACCATGGAACATCTTGATTCTATCTTGCCTTTAACAAATTTTAAGAGATGCTATTTCCCCATAAACACTACACCCTCATCCAGATATTGGTAAGAAATGAACCAACTTCTATGTGATCACATGTGGTGAGAGGCACCTGAATCTAAACTTGATCAGTCATACTTGAATTTTATTAAATCCAAATCTACTTCAACCATTATATTTTTCCTCCTTATTCCTTTCTCTTAGACAATCTTTTTTGAGATGTCATATTTTGCCATAGTGCCAACATTTTTCTTTACCCTTGCAATGTCTTGACTAGATCGAGAAAAAACTTCTCTCATTCTTGTTTGTTAGACCTCGACCATGCAAATGAATTTGAAGAAGTAGCAGCACCTCATGCAACAATTGGAGTGTGTCCTCTCCACACCTCCCGATACACTTGGAGTGCAACTATCGTGAAATATCTACACACTGTTCCTCAACCATAAAATGCGACAATTTCAATATGGTTTTGCAAGAGGTGATACGTTAATAAGACATTTTCACCTCGAGAGGAGGGACTTTGTTGTGTTGTGGAAATCGACGCACTTCACACAGATGTTGTTTCTCCTTTGAAATTTGATGCCCTCAACGCCCTATCCTCCAACCAGCTTGGATACCACTTCTTAGAATTTCAAATGAGGAAAAAACAATTCACATATGATAACTAAAAATCACACACATAAAGGAGGACATGGATTTCCATTGGTTCCCACTTGGCAGTTATTCCATGTCCACCAAGCATGAGGCATTGATTTTCTTATTAATGGGAATCATGGAGAATACAACAAACTAGCAAGTTCTCACTCAATCCCTCTCTTTCAACTCATCGAGTTACATGTATTTATATACATTTTACAAGAAACCGTTAATAAAATGCCAATCCTATCCATGTTCTAGCAGGTTTATTTGGTTTGTAAGCCTTTGCAAAGGTCTTTGTCAAATCCCAACACCCAAAAGTAAGGAGATGGTTGTTGCTGATATTCCCAAGAAAGCAATTGATAGAGTAAGGTCTTTGGGAACTGAAGTAGAAGCGGCTCATTATGAATGAATGCTATCGCCATATTCCACGTAAACCTCCCAGTTTAGTAGGAATGGGAAACAATTTAAATGAGCTTGAGACCATAGCCACAGAATTAGACTTGATCGCTCTGCCCACATCCAACCCTCTGAATTTGGTATGTCTTAACAGTTAATGAGCACAATGACCTCGACCACAATATGAGACTCGATAGATCATGTATACATGCCACAACCTACCTTTGATTTACATGATGGGCCTTGGAGTTTAATGACTTCATAACTTCACGCCTGAAGATGTAATTCGAGAAGGCCCGTTTAGAAGCCAGGTCAGAATTGGCCAGACGAGGAGCCGACTACAAGGGATCATGGATGGAAGAAACAAACAATGCGTGCAACATGTTCAATAATAAGAAGAGCACTTGTGATAATTCTTTCATGGTCGACCAACGACAACAACAACATTATAGTTACAAGCCACCAGGATAAGGCGATGAATAGTACTTCACCTAATTCCTTGGACATAGATCATCTAATCCACTGTCTTACATTGCCTCCTAGAATGGGTGAGAGCACCTATGCTCACACCTCGATATTTTTCCATGACCTACATTTAGGATTCCATTCTGATTGAAATTCCCGACCCTCCCATCTGGCAGCCCGGTGATATTGTGCAAATGTCTAGGAAGCGGCCTCATTACCGTTCCCACCTTCGTACAATGGAATCAATACGGACAACTACAACGATGGAGGAATTGCACAGGGAACGAATGTGGTCAATCCAAATCTCCTTCTTTTCGATGATGATCTGGATTTCACAAGCCAACACAACTACTTCGACCCAAAATTTAGTCGAACAATACATTTGCCATGGTCTGACTTGCGTTGTTGCAGATCCTTCAAAACCGGATGTCTGAACCAAGATGCTCAATATGGTGAATTATTCTGGCAGTGTTGGTAGCATCTTCTATCACAACATTTTTAACTGAAATGATTATGATGATTAGGTTTTGGGAAAATAATGATGGACTATTGAGCATCGTCGCAGAAACCCGCAATTTTTTGCATTGATAACCGTAATTTGTGACGCAGCACTCCATATTTAAAGGGTACGGTATGATTTTGTTTACCTCATATTCAGATAGCTTCCTTTTAAAGACGAAAATGGGACCATGACAAATGTACTCTTACGACTAAATTTAGGTGAAGCGGTGTGAAAGTGATTCACTTGGAAATCGTAATCATCGCTCGAAGAGGAAGTCTGGATGTGACAACATTCATTTCTATGCATCATCGGCGTTATGAGTTATTCATATTGATTCCATTATCTGGCTGAAGACTCTTAGCCTGAGCCGGTTTACGGATTTCGCATCAGCACGGTTATTTGGTAGCTAGAATTGCTTGAATTTCAACTTGTGACATCGACAATCCTAGTGAGGTCGTGGACAAATATCTAGTGATAGGAGGCAGCGTGAGACAGTGGATGAGATGATCTATGTCTAGGAATTAGGAGAAGTACTATTTATCGTCTTATCATGGTGGCTTGTAACTATAGTGTTGTTGTTGTATCCCATGAAAAAATTATCACGAGCACTACTATTATTATTGAACATGTTGTAGGCATTGTTGTTTTCTATCATCCATGATTCCTTGTAGTTGGATCTTGTGTTGGTCACTCGAGCCTTGGCTTCTAATAGGGCCTTCTTGGATTGCATCTTGTGACATAGATTATTAATGTCATTAAACTCCTGTAAATTCATAGGGTTAGTTATTGGCATATGTGTTACATGATTCACGCCTATTATTGAACATGTTGTAGGCATTGTTGTTTTCTATCATCCATGATTCCTTGTAGTTGGCTCTTGTGTTGGTCACTCGAGCCTTGGCTTCTAACAGGGCCTTCTTGGATTGCATCTTGTGACATAGATTATTGATGTCATTAAAATCTTGTAAATTCATAGGGTCAGTTATTTGCATATGTGTTACATGATTCACGCCTAAATTTAGGTCGAAGCAGTTGTGTTCTCTTGGGAAATATAGATCACCATCGAAAAAGAGGAGATTTGGATCGACGACATTCATTCCTTGTGCACTGCCACTCACGTTGTAGTTGTTCATATTGATTCCAGTGTACAAAGGTGGGAAATATTCGTACAAAGGCTAGTTTCCTGGATACTCGCACATCATTGGCTATTGGTAGCTGGAAGTAACGGGAATTTCAACCTTTGACCTCGACAATCCTAACAAGGTCATGTACAAATATCCAATGTTAGCATAGGTGCTCTCTCCCATGCTAGGAGGCAATGTAAGACAATGGATGAGATGATCTATGTCCGACGAATTAGGTGAAGTACTATTCATCGTCTTATCCTGGTGGCTTGTAACTATAATGTTGTTGTTGTCGCCCATGAAATAATTCTCATGAGCGCTATTGTTATTATTGAACATGCTACAGGCATTGTTGTTTTCCATCATCCATGAGTCCTTCTAGCTGGCTCTTGGGTTGGTCAGATGGGCCTTGGATTCTAATGGGGCCTTCTCAGATTGCATCTTGTGGAGGAGGTTATTGAAGTCACTAAACTTCTTCCCATCGTGTAAACTCAAAGGGTCGGTTGTGGGCATGTGCGTTACATGATTTAAGCCCATCTTGTGGTTTATGTCATTAAAGTCATTAAACTGTTGCCCATATATTAAATTCAGAGGGTCGTATGTGGGCATGTGCGTGGAAACATTCATTCCCATCGTGTGGCTGAGGTCATTGAAGTCATTAAATTGTTCCCCATCTACCAAATTTAGAGGGTCGGATGTGGGTATATGGGTGAAAAAATTCATGCTCATTTTCAGCATGAGCTCCTTTCTTCTACTTGTGTTCAAGTAATTTTTTACATCACTCACTATTTTCTTGGGAAGATTGGTAGGAGCCATCTCCGTACTATTGGGTGTTGGGATTTGGTGATGATGAATTCCTTCAAGGATGGATTTGGATCTTATTATTTTACGTTGGTTACAACCAAATAGACCAAGCTAGAATATGGATAGGGATTTCATTTAATAATCAGTTTCTTCTTAAATGTATATAAATACTTTTAAGCCTGTAGAGGCTGAAAGAGAGAGAGAACATGAGAACTTGGTAGTTTGATGTAATCTCCATGATCTAAATAATAAGACAATTCATGCCTATGCTTGGTGGACGTAGCCCATCGTTTGGGTGAACCATGTGAAATCCATGTGTTCCTTATCTATATGATTGGTAATTATCATATGTGAATTGTGGTTTCCGCATTTTAAATTCTAACAAGTGGTATCAGAGCTGGTTGGAGGAGAGGGTGTTGAGGGCGTCAAATTTTAGAGGATAAAAAACATATGTGTGAGGTGCATCCTCTTGAAGTGTGTGACATCTTATTAACCAAACTTACCTTGTTCCAAAAATATTGAAATCGTCACAGTTTAGGGTTGAGGAACAATGCATAGATCTTTCATGATAGCCACACTCCAAGTGTATTGGGAGGTGCGGAGAGGTTGCACTCCAGTGGTAGCGTGAGTTGTGGCTACTTCCTTTAAATTATTCGCATGGTTAGAGGTCAAACTTAAGAGAAGAATGAGAGAAGTTTTTCTAGATCTAAGTCAAGACACAAAAAGGGTAAAACAAAATGCTGGTACTGTGGCAAAACAAGACATCTCAAGAA
>SNQJ01S0056488.1:25565-37174 GCA_010110895.2 Picea sitchensis | reverse complement strand
CACAAATCGAAACCAATACCAAGTGTTGTATGAAACGATTCACATCAAGGGTTTAAACCATAACACCAATGCTTTTACATATAATCAATATGCCAAGTGAATTGATCAAATAACATGTAAATCCAATCACCAATGTATCACAAACTCAATCACTCACATAATCAATCAAAGAATATCAAATGAGTCTAGATCAAAAGGTTTTGCCAACTGCATAATGATAAGTAAAATGTAAATGCAATGGGCATATCGACAAGAATGATAACGACAATTCAGTGAAGATTTTAATGCGACTTCGAAAACCAAGTTTTCATGCTTACAATCATGAAAACAAAAACGAAGGTAGGTGTGCAAATGGCGTAAAGAATAAAAGTGTCATTTTATTTGAGAATTGTGACGAAAAATTAAGGTTTGCACAACACTGGTGTAGGCAGCTTATAGGACAGTAGAAAAATGTGAATTGGCTGCCAACAATGGCGACACACTGGTAGAAGCAGTTATCTATGCCAAAAGAACAAATTCAGATTAGGACAACAAAGATAATTCCAACTCAAAAACAACAACTAGAAAATCGTATAAACATCACCATTAACCAACTATTCGAGCAGTGTTGTAAAAGATGAAAACTGATAACAGTCTTAAGACTAGTGAGTCATGATATTAAAGATAAAATCTCCAATACTGTTGACAGAGCCACTGTTGCTAGCAGGCGTCCATAGCCTCGACAGGGTTTCCATTTAACCCACTCTGACATCTGTATCCTGCCAAGAAGTTCCAGATCAGAATAAAGGACATTTAGAGGTTTCTTATTTGCAATTTTTCATATACCCAACATTGCTTCGCTGCCAGCGGGACTATTCAGTACCCCGACGAAGTTGTCTTGGCATCATGCATGCATTTACCCGCTGCCAGCAGACCTGTTCAGCATCCCGGCGGGTTTACAAGCACTTCCCACAACTCTATTAATAATTTATTTGTTTTGTTTTTCTTCAAAGATATATAGTTGAGCGGGGTGACGCTAAAAATCATGATATTTTAACATATTTTTTCAGACCTCATCAGAATTTTTTTTAGAACTGTCCTTTATTAAGATCCAGAGATGTTTCATTTACAGAAGCAACTTTTTAAGGCAGGGAGATATCTTTTGAGTCATTTCCTTAAGGAATAGGGACAACGTAAAAAAATAATAGATGATCATGACAAGATTTACTCAGAGATCGAAATCGGTCAACTTCTTTCACAAAACAGACTTTTTGCCAACACAGAAATAAATTTCAGAAATATACAGTTGATGTTTATACAAATTTCTTAGCAGTTATTTCAGGGAAGGAATTTTCTATTTTCTTTGTCTGAATAGCTCAGTGTACATGTATGTGTATTTCCAAAAACACAAACTGATAAACTCAAAGGAAAAATCAAAACAAAAGCAAACGAAAAAGCAAACAAAGCAAAATATGTACATAGTATACAAGGGTTGTTATCAAGCAAAGTATCTTTTCAGGGCTTGGCCATTCACTGGATAGGTGTCAAGATGCCCTTCAAGATTCTGCAATCAGAAAGAACTGGGACCTAACTTTTCAGCAATTAAAAATGTTCCAAACCATAAGTTTTGAAATTTCGTGTGTTCTCCCTTTCCCTCATGTGGTTTGTCCCATTTCAGGACAAGATCACCTACTTCAAAATTCCTATCAGAAGAAGAGTTAGAATTGAACCAACTTTTAACCAATAATTGATGTTGATCTAACTTACGTTTATCTTGGGTTCTTACCTCTTCTAGCTTCATCAAAGCGTTAATTTGGTTTTCCAAAGGGGGACAATCTTCTTCTTGGATTTTATGTGACAACTGTAGTGAAGGAAGAAGAATGTGAGGTGGCAGAATTACTTCTCTGCCATAAACGAGAAAAAAGGGGGAATTACCTACGACAAATTTTGGCGTTACCCTATCATCCCACAACGCGTTTAACAGTGCATTGTGCCAATTTTTGTGATTTTCAGCCACCGTTCTCTTGATGATTTTAATCAAGTTCTTATTTGTTGATTCTGCCAATCCGTTGCCCTGAGGATAATAGCTAGAAGAATACTTCAACTTAATTCCTTTTTCCAAAGCGAACTCACTCATCTCAAGAGAGGAAAAGTAAGAAGCGTTGTCGAATACTAAACAGTCAGGGATACCAAAACGAGTGATAATGTTCAAATTTAGAAAGGCAATTACCTGACTGGTGTTGACGGTTCTTAACGCAGCAACTTCATACCATCGGGTAAAGTAATCTGTGGCTGTCACAATAAACTTGTGTTGTTGTGAGGACGGGGGATTGATTGGACCTACGATATCAAGGCCCCACTGCTGAAAAGGAGAATCTACTGAAACGGGATGCAAAGGAAAGGCTGGTTTTTGTAATCGCCCTGATGCTTTCTGACAAATAATACACTTACGACACAAAGCATGAGCGTCTCTAAAAAGTGTGGGCCAGTAATAACCGGCTCTTAAAACCTTATGGGCAATGGTGTCACCACCAAAATGACCACCATCTTCTCCTGCATGCAACTCTAGCAAGACTTTTTCTGCTTCGTCTTTTTCAAGACAGCGCATCAGTACGTCGTCAAAACTTTGACGAAACAGGATACCATTAACCAGATGAAAGGATGCAGACTTTAATCTCAACGCTCTTATTTTAGCGGGATCCGGGTGATAGGGTGCTGACCTATGTTAAATACAGAATCTTATATCGTCATACCAAGGACTGACAGGGTTTTGTGTGCAACAGATTAAATTTTGATCGTGTTGTCCTAGGTTTGATGGGTCGCTTTCTTCTTGTTGTCCTGCTGCTGAATCAACAACTAACTTGCATAACCCTTGACCTCTCACTATCTGAGCTGGGGTGATTTCTAAGTCATATTCCTACAAGGAGGTGACCCAGTTAGCCCTATTTTCTCCTAGTTCCTTCTGCACTAGCAGGTTTCTGACGGCTGGGTAGGGGACAATGAATTTCGTCCTTGACTTCAATAGATAGGACCGGAAGTGCTTGACTGCTTTGAAAACAGCATAGGCTTGCCGATCTACCACTGGGTAATTAAGTTCAGCGCCTTTGAAAGCAGAGCTCATAAAGGCAATGGGTACTTCATTGTTCTCGACATTCTTTTGGGTTAGGACGACAACATAGGAACAGTCAGAAGCAAAAGTGTAGAGTGTAAAGTCTTGAGAAAAATCGGGGCTCATGAGAGACGGAGCATCTATTATGGCCTTCTTTATTGTGTTAAAAGCTTGATTTTCTAGGGGTCCCCAGTGATATTGGGTGTCTTTCTTAATTAAATTTTGTAAAGGCCTGACCATTTCAGAGAAACTGGGGACAAATCTTCTCACAAAGTTAATCTGGCCTAAGAAAGACTGCATAGATTTTTTGGATGTAGGAGGGGGAAGTTTCGCGATGACTTGGGTCCTTTCGGGGTCGATAATCATCCCTTCGCTTGACACAATAAATCCCAAGAGTTTACCCTGCTCTACTGCAAAGATGATTTTTTTAGGATTCAAGGAGATGCCGTATTTACGACATCACTGTAGAATGGCTCGTAAGTGAGCTAGATGATCGTTTTTGTTTTTAGAAAATACAGTCACATCATCTAAGTAAACTATGATGGACTGATTGATTAAGCCTCGGAAATCAATGTCCATTTCTCTCTGAAAAGTGGCACCAGCATTAATCAATCCAAAGGGCATTTTTCGATAAGCATAAGTGCCCCATGGGGTACGGAAGGTAGTTTTAAGTTAGTCTGGAGGAGACATCAGGACTTGGTTGTACCCCGAAAAACCATCCAGTAAGGATAGCCTCTCAGAACCAGATATTTGTTGAAGGATCTGTTCCATGGGTGGGACAGGATAGTTGTCTTTACCAGACGCTCTATTAAGGTTTCGAAAATCGATGCAGAGTTGGATTTCCCCACTTTTCTTCCGGACTGGGACAAGGTTAGAAACCCATTGAGTGTGCCTAATAGGAAAAATTATCTTAGCATTTAGGAGCTTATTCAATTCTTTTTGAATGGTCGGTTCGAGCTTAGGGTGCATTTTTCTCAATTTTTGTTGGAAGGGTAAGGTTTGGGGCTTCATAGGGATGACATGTTGTATGATGTTAGGGTCAAAAGTTTTAAGGTCGTCATACGTCCATGCAAAGACATATTTAAATTATTTGAACAATTTAATAAAGGAAACTTTTTCTTGTTCAGAACATCCTACCCCTAGATTAATGCACTGAGGATTGTTCTTAGTTCCTAAGTTTACTTTTTCATAAGATAACGAGGAACTATTGGTTTTACAATTGACCGACTTTTTAAATTTATCTTCAAGATCATAAAACTTCTCTAATCTAACTACAGATTTAGGGATCGAGTTTACCATATCCGATGAAGATTTAGGAGTTCTCGGATATGGTATTACCGTGAAATCGCGCAAATTGTCTTCGTGCGTGCGTTCGTCTATCACCGCGCCTTGAACAGTTTCTTCCATGTGCAGAAAGTTAATAATCTGTTGATCATCGTCAAAGAATCTCCAGTTCGTGATGTTGTCGGGAACGGATGGTCGGAACAATAGTTCGACGGAGAATGCGTTGTTGACGGGCGAAATCGACCGTCCGTCAACTGAGAGAGTGGAACCGGTCCGGGGTTGTCTAATAACCCAAGCCGTTTGGAATGAACCACCCTAACAGGTTTAGCGGCTTTGTTATCCGATCTAAGGTCCTAAGAAACAAAAAGAAAACTACTCTAAACTATCTAATCTAACTAAAAATAACAATTAAAACAAACTAAAATAATCTAACTAAAACTAACTATTAAAACAAACCGAACTAATCTAACTAAAACTAACTATAAAACAAACTAAACTAATCTAACTAACTCTATATATACAATCTACTAACTAATACTATACTAACTATAACTAATTAACTATCTCACTACTAACGGAAATATAACTTATTCACAAAATGTACATTATCTACAATTTACAGATTTAAATAAAACCTGAAAAAACTCATTTGCATTCTGCCCTAAGACAACAAGAGATATTTTTGTTGATTTTATAATTTTATGAACAAAAATAAAGCAGAAAGCGGACTAAACTAAATCATTAATATACTAATTCTAAATATAAATCTAACTAAACACATATCTAACTGAACTACTAATAAATATACTAAACAAATAAATAACAAACTGACCTGGAAACGCTCCAGATTTGTCCTGTGTATGATGACTGTTTTAGCAGATCGGAGGGAGGAAACCCGCACCGAATTATCCAGGTCCTAAGAAACAAAAAGAAAACTACTCTAAACTATCTAATCTAACTAAAAATAACAATTAAAACAAACTAAAATAATCTAACTAAAACTAACTATTAAAACAATCTAAACTAATCTAACTAAAACTAATTGTAAAACACACTAAACTAATCTAACTAACTCTATATATACAATCTACTAACTAATACTATACTAACTATAACTAATTAACTATCTCACTACTAACAGAAATATAACTTATTCACAAAATGTACATTATCTACAATTTACAGATTTCAATAAAACCTGAAAAAACTCATTTGCATTCTGCACTAAGACAACAAAAGATATTTTTGTTGATTTTATAATTTTATGAACAAAAATAAAGTAGAAAGTGGACTAAACTAAATCATTAATATACTAATTCTAAATATAAATCTAACTAAACACATATCTAACTGAACTACTAATAAATATACTAAACAAATAAATAACAAACTGACCTGGAAATGCTCCAGATTTGTCCTGTGTATGATGACTGTTTTAGCAGATCGGAGGGAGGAAACCCACACCGAATTATCTAGGAGCTTCTCGTAAACGATAGCTACAATGCTCTTCAAGTTTATTTACAGGACAAACAAGACATAAAAATAACAACAATCTTATAATTTATAAACCTTCACAGTTAGATAAACCTGTATGTAAAGATTTATACATGATAGTTCAATTGATGAAGAAGAGAAATCTGCCATTCATTAACTGAATTAAGTAATTGCTGTATTCTTTAAATTAGTGAAAGAAATCAAGCATGTATCGCATTAATTCAATCATATCATTTTGCAAAAGACTATGATAGCTAAAGTAGTCACTAATCAAATGCAAATTGATAAGCATAAATTTGAAACAAAAGATTGATATTATGAGAGCGAAAGCTGTAGCAGAACATCAAATTCTGTCTCAGTTTGTATTAGAAATCCATAGCCTGGTTCTCCCACAAGTGAGGATGATCCTTATTACAAAAATAATAAGTATTTATAAGTTTTTCCATAGGGTAAAACCTCCCTGTGGAAGTTATCAAACTGTTTACATAAATCTGGGAAGATATCCCAAGTTTAACTAAACTAGGAAACTACAATAAAACTAAAACACCCAAATATCTCTTGAACTGTCCAGCATGTCCCATGCAATTCGAATTTACCTGAAACAGGCCAGAAATGGACAAGTTAGAGGGATATTTTATTAATAAAACAATAAAAATCTAATTCTATAGATTAGCTACAGAATCCTCTGATTCTGTAGCTAGTCTAAAATAAGACACATAATCAACATTAAAATTGATTAACAATCTTTTAAAGAATTAAATTCAATTAAAATCCAATAGCTATTTGAAAACGAATCATTAAAATTGAAATGGTTATACCATTCAAAATCAAATAGAATCAAAATCAATCAACTGAATACAGAGATATTCATACTTTGTTTCGTTTGTTACCTTGAAGTCGGGTGAACAGAATCATAACCAAATACTTGTGACATCGTTTCATATCCGATTGTAATCGATATAATCAAAACAAATCGTGGGAAATTTTTATGATGCCTTATCAACAAGAGATACGATTGTATTGAGAACAGATCATGTTAAATCGTTATAACTGTAATGTCATAGCAAACGATACATGCCACGAATAGAGCGACGCGAAAATAAATCCAAATAAAATCTTAACAAGATCAATTGATTGGCAATAGAAATCGCAATTTGTTATTGCAACTGGGCAAATAAGATCAAAATCGTTCATTTGACAATGAATTATAATCGGATTTGACAAAAATCACGAATATTGATCAATTTCGTTTTTACAATTCAAACAGAGCAGCAATTAAAACACGAATCTAGCTCATGAACAATCTTGCCAACTCAAAATATGGGACAATCCGATTAGAATTGGAGCGAATCGAACAGAAAAGGTTTAACCATAGTCATTACAAATCAAAACCATTCCACGATTCAGGCGCATTTGCACAGAATTAACTGAGAAAATTGTTTTCATACGAAACAGAGTCATATTTTTCAAATCCAAATCGAACAGAGTTGTATTCTTTCTCTTAGAAGATTACTTGACAATCATATTACAAGATCGTAACAACCAAAATCATTTGCCAATCACGACATATGAATCATAACAAAGTTAAATTCAAACATGATCGTATTCTAAATTGAGTATGAAAAATTTCTGTTAGGAGTGGATACAAAACGAATTAAATTGAAAGCAAACCATTAATTTCGTTAACTCAATCAGGCGAATCCAATCCAATTGAAAATCAATCAAAATTGATAAAATCTATCAAAATTGATAAAATCTATCAGTGACTAAGCTGGGTAAATCATGTAACAAATCGAAATCCCATTCATTTTTAGCAATCGAAAACACTGTACAGAATAAACACATTATGACAGAGTTGTTTCAAAATGTAAACAGAGTTATTCGAAGACTAAATTTCAATCACTATATTAACCTTGATCGTTCAAAAAACTAAAACGATATCAAAATTCATACCTGTATGGCTAGATTATGATAATTTGGAGTTGATAACGGCTGTGGCCGATTCAACATTCTTGAAGAGGATGGATCCAGTTGTCTTCTTCTTTTTATCAGTTGCCTGGAGCTGGTCTCTTTGGCTGGTTAATACTGCAATTTGATCTTCCAGTGATTGAATTTTTTATTGGAGTAGAGGAACATCAATGTAGTATCGCTCCAACCATAAATCGCATTGGTCACAGGGTGGCTGTGTGGGTTTTGAAAGAGAAGACGGGGGTTTGGACACATTGTTGGGGGTTTCACGAGGCAATTTGATACCAGGGTAGCTAGGGTCATTTTTTAGGCAAGGGGGAAGATTAGTCACGAAATCGTAAGGTGGTTCGGGGCACAAACCCTACGAGTAAAGGTACTCGCTGGCTAAGAAACGTTCTACATCAGAGTCTGAATCCTCACTAAGGACGATAGGGTCTCTCTTAGCAAAGGGTTTAGGCTTATTTCTAGCCACTCTCGAAACGAGCTGGGAATTCCTTTTTCCTTTGGCATTAGCAGTAGGGTTTGCCTTGGGCTTTTTGCTCGCAGGCTTCTTAATAGTCTCACACTTCTCAGTTATAGCGTCGGGTAAGTCAACCTTAGGGTCGGTCGAGGGTTTAGGAGGAGGCAGTAGGATATGAAAGGGCACAGGCGGCTCGACCTTGGTTTCACTTACCACAGCTTTGTCAACCTGGACAGGGGCTGTGTCATCGAAACCATTCCGAGCTATAAAATCTCTCCAGCTATCACCATGTAAGCTCAAGTGATACACAACGATAAGTTTAATAAGCCCATAGTGGAATAGGCTACTGTCAGCCTTCTGCCGTTTAAACCTTTTTCGACATTTTATATAAGCTACGCTGAAAGTAAAAGGGAATATTCAACGAGTATCCCATAAAAATCATTAACAAACGCAGGTGGTAGAGAAAGACGAGTCCGTATCGACCTTCACAGGTCACGAACTGTTTGACTATGATCAAAGTATCGTGCCATCGTGGTTTAAATGCAGAGATGGGCATACCTCTGTCACAAGAGGTGACTTTGCGTGAAACGAACAACAGTTTCCAAGGCACTTCCTCGACCTTGGAATTTTTGAACCAATGCTGGCCTGTGGCAGGTAACCCTGTAGCAGAGCTGATAAATTTCTCATCAATTTCTAACTGGGTGTCACCCACCTTGGCTCTACCGCCATTGAAATTCATGGAAAACTGTCGTGCTACACAGAGGTTAAAACCCTCAAATTGCTGTATGAAGGTGAGCCATCCGTTTTCCTCCAAGTCTTTGCGGGCATTGTCAAACATTAACAAGGCTTGGTTGTCGTTCGGCTCGATTCGCACGACTGGTACCATGGAGCCAAGCACATGGTAAGCCGAGGGTTTGGATCATAACACACACAGGAGAAGAGCTACCCGAGCTAACAGAAGTGAACGAGGATAAGAGATAGGCATAAATGCCATCGTGCGAAGGTGGTGGAGCTTATCTCTGCCATGCAAAAGAGTTATTGCCAAAGTACAACCACCGGTTTACATAGCTGTTCAATCCATTATAGTATAGTTCAATAGTCATATCACTTGGCCAACCAATGAAATCCATGCATAAACCAACGCGCGCAAATGTTATTCCATAGTTTTAAGCACCCGACATATAAATCAAAACCACAATCAATTATGCGCCAAAGTGTCAACTCATATAATCAATCGTTTAACCAATGTGCCAATGGGTATATAATCAACAAGCCAATAGTTACGAAAACACAAACATAGGTATCATATTACAAAGATATACATGAAATATTTAACCATAACACCCATGTATCTTATGAAACCAAAGGTCAAGTAAGTCAAATAAAATGCAAATCCAAATGCCAATGCATTGCAAACTCGATAGAACCAAATTACACAATCAATCGAGGCATGAGTAATGAGTACAGATCGAAATTTTTGCCAACTGCAATCAATAAGTGAAATGTAAGCGCAATAGGCATATCGACAAGAGAAATAATGACAGTTCAAATAATGATTTTAATGCGACTACGAAAGAATAAGTTTTCATGCTTACAGTCGTGAAAACAAAACGAAGGTAAATGTGTAAATGTCGCAAAAATAAAAGTATCGTTGATTTAAAAATTGCAACAAAAAATTGATGTTTACAAAACGTTGGTGTAGGCAGCTTATAAGACAATGAAGAAAAATGTGAACTAGATGCCAACATGCGTCTGGGGACAAGCCTTCTGCAGGAAGGAGTTTAGAAGCTACATTAGCTAATAGATCTGCTTCAGCATTATTCAATCTAGGAATAGAATTTATATTGAAAGCGGAAAATTTATTCATTAAATTCCATACCTCAGACTAGTAGCTTTTAAGATGCGGAGACAGACAGTGGATAGAATCTCTTACCTGTCTAACCATTATTTCAGAGTCGCCAAAGACGGTCAAATTTTGAATGTTCATATCCAAATCTTTTCTGAGACCTTACAGTAAAGCCTCATATTCTGCAGTATTGTTAGTACATTCAAATTCCAACCTACATGCAATTAATGTTTTGTTACCTGCCGGATCTATAATAATGTAGCCTACGCCAGCTCCTTCTTTGGACTTTGACCCGTCAAAATAAAGAGACCAAATTTGATTTCCATCGGGTACATGAGACCGTTGAGTAGAATATGTTGGCTGCACATATGCTACAATCTCAGACTGTTGTTCTGGATTGGTGATAGCTGAAGCCTCGGCCATGAAATTGCCAAAAAAGGTGTCCATCCCTTGTACTTCGGGTGAATTAGTAGAAGGTGTAAATGGTTCGTTGGGATCGTTCAAATCTGTAACCGTGAACTTAAGGTAGCGCTCATGATTTACCTTGATCTTGTTAGGATTGTCGTTCTCTGGAAGCCATAGATGAGACCAATCTGTCGCGAAATAACCATGTAGCTGCTCCGACTAGTCCCTGCTTAAAAATAGACCATACACTTCTGGAATATCCACAACAATTATATCAATGACTTGATGAACCTTGGGGTTAGATGATAATATAATAAGCACATTCTTTAGTTCAACTATAACTTTAACATTGGTCCATCAAGTTGTATGATTTTCAAGGTGGAGGGTTCAACTTCAGCGTTAATCTTCTGGCATACGGACCATGGCACCACATTGGATGATGCTCCTGAGTCAACCATACAATTGTGCATGTTTCTATTAAAGATTTCGAAAGTTAACAAAAACGGAGGTACATTTTTGCGAGTGCTAAGAGTGGTAGCTTGTGGCTTTTTACTCACAGTTTCTAAAGCTACTTTACCTACATTATTTACATTATTTACAGGAAGGCTTCCTTTATCTTGAGGATCAGGATGGTTTTTAGTGGAAGTCTTCTGAGGAACTTTGTTCTGCACAACCTTGTTACTACTTAAATTACCATTTTTGCCATTCTCTGAGACATTCTGTAACATTTTTTGTAGCAAAAATGGAAATTTCAATAACTCATAAACAAAAATGTTAGCTCTCAACTTTTTAAGATCTTCAACTAAATCGTAATCTAAGTTGGGGTTCACATTACTCTATTTAGTCTCATCTGATTTATATTGTTTTGGAGGTGAAGTTGTAGTGTTTTCGGCAGAAGGTTTGTTGGTTGTCTTGCTCCTGGTATTATAAGGATGAACCGTCTCGAAGTTAGCTTGAAAGATGCTATCCGAGAAGTGTCCAAAAATGTTTGGAGAAGACTCCTCTTCTTGAACTGTCTCTTGTTCAACTACCTCCTCAGGAATCTCAGGAGGCATCAAGTTATC
>SNQJ01S0056488.1:14044-25515 GCA_010110895.2 Picea sitchensis | reverse complement strand
AGGCATCAAGTTATCCTGGGCTTCTAGAATTGTTTGAAGGGCGCATTGCAGACTTTCTAGATTAAGGCCTTCGGTGGTTGGATTAGGTTGGTTGGTAGGAAAAGGCTTCCGGAATGGGGGCTTGTAAGGCCCTTTTCTCGAATAAGCTTCTTCGGTCGTCCTTTTTAAGTCTATAACTTGATTTGACAGTTTTTGAACAACTTTAGTTAAGTTTTCTAAATCCAAGCTTTCAGGTTGTGTTTTACTTTGAGTAGGTCTGGGGAGGATTTCAATATTCTTTTTGGAAGAAGAACTAGTCTCTGTTTCGTTGCTAGTAGAGTCTTTAAGACTAAGTATGTCCTTTTCAATCTGGCTGGCCTCCTCGAAGGCTTCTAACAACGTGTCTTTCTTTGATCGTTTAACCCAAATAACTATACTTTGATGCAAAGATTTAGTGTAGTATGCTATTATAAGATTCTCGGTGGGCATGGAATCAATAGGGATTTGGTTTTTAAGTGTTAAGAATCTTTGATTAAAGTCTTTAACTTTTTCTTTTTGGTTCATTCTTAAGCTAGAAAGGTCCATGACTAGAACTTCCAGAGGCTTACCATCTCTGAACTTTTCCAAAAAGCACGACTCAAAATTTTCCCAAGACAGGATGGTATGGGGTTGTTGGGCAAAGTACCATGTGGATGCATTTCCCTAGAAAGTATAGGGGAACAACCTACAAACAACGTCTTCATACTCGACATTGCGGAGTCTTATGGCTAACATAAAAAATTTAATGTGATCTTCAGCGATTTGTTTTGAGTCAGGATCAAACTTGGGAAGCCATTTCTCTGGATGTTTAGGTAATGGATGTTGAGCTCTAGGTACAACTACGACATCCTGATCAAGCCAAGGTCTAGCATGGTTGTTCTAATTTGCCATTGGTGTAGTGGGTGTGGAAGGTTGAGAAGGGGAACTGCCTTCGTCAGAGGAATCTCCTCTAGAAGAGGAAGGGGATGATGGAGGTGGTGAAGGAGGTATCCCAGATCCTCCTGCAGCAGGATTGTGTTGGGTATGTGTTATATTCTTTGCATGTGTGTGTGTGTGTGGGTGCGTCAGACGATCCCTTCACCTATTTTTGGGCGGTTTTTGCTATTTTTAGCGGATTTTGCTATTTTTAGCTGATTTGTAAATTAATCCCGGATTAAGGGATTAGGGTTTTGGTATCTATGGAATACCTAAAAACATTGTATATATTGTATGGAGAATGGTGAAATTTGAGATAATGAAAATAAGAAAGGTTTTCCCGGTTGAGGGTTTCCGGTAAAAATCTCTGTGTATTCTGTGTATGAGCCATTGATTAATTTCTGTATTGCTTAAGAATATATATGCATTGCTTTACTTTGCAGGTTTAAAACTTACAGATTGGGGGTTGGATCTATAGGGTTCACAGTGAGGTTAGTGCCTCCGAGTTGTTCTCTGATATCAGAGAAGTCTAAAGGTTGGTTCAACGGACGGTTAGGTTGCCTCAAATGGGCTAAGGCACTATGAGTTCTTATAAGAGATTGACGGACAATCTCTTGTATGTCACCACTTGTAGGATTAGGGGTTGCTGGCTCAACTGTGATCCATGGATCTTCGGTTGATGTGGTTGCTGTTTGAAGGGGAATATTATCGTTCGAATGGATTCTAGTCACTATAGGTGAGCGATTAGGTGGTGGAGGAGTCTTGCGACCACCTCGTGCCATTAATTAATTTCAGGCCCTCCTTCTAGCGCCATTTGTTGACGGGAGAAATTGACCGTCCATCAACTGGGAGAGTGGAACCGGTCTGGGGTTGTCTAATAACACAAGCCGTTTGGGATGAACCACCCTGACGGGTTTAGCGGCTCCGTTAGCCGATCTAAGTCCTAAGGAAACAAAAGAAAACTAATCTAAACTAACTAATCTAACTGAAACAACTATTAAAACAAACTAATAAACTAATCTAACTAAAAATAACTATTAAAACAAACTAAACAAATCTAACTATTCTAATCTACTATCTAATACTATGCTAACTCTAAGAAATAACATATCTAACTAGTAACAGAAATAAATCTTATTCACAAATATACAATATTTATAATTTACAGATTTGTATAAAACCTGAAAAACTCATTAATATTCTGTCCTAAGACTTAAATTATACTAACAAATTAACTATCAAATAAATAACAACTAACCTAAAGAAACGCTCCAGGTTTGTCCTGTATGATGATTGTCTTAGCTGATCGGAGGGAGGAAACCCACACCGAATTATCCACGAGCTTCACGTAAACTAGAAGCTGTTGTGCTCTTCAAATATGATTACAGGACAAACAAGACATAAAAATTACAGCAATCTTATGATTTGTAAATCTTCACAGTTAGATAAATCTGTATGCAAAGATCTATACTGAATGATTCCATTAACGAAGAAGAGAAATCTGTGATTCATTAACTGAAACCAAGTAATTACTATACTTTTTAAAAATAATGAAAGAAATAAGATATGGATAGCATATTAATCAAATCATATCATCCTGCAATAGATTATGATAGCTAAAGTAGTCTATAATCAACTACAAACTGACATGCATAAAAGTTGAAACAAAAGTTTGATATATTGAAAGCGAAAGCTGTTACAAGACATCAACTCTCGTCTCAGTTTGTATCAAAAATCCATAGCCTGGTTCTCCCACAAGTGAGGATGATCCTTATTACAAAAAATAATAAGTATTTAAAGACCTTCCACAGGGTAAAACATCCTTGTGGAAGTTATCAAAACTGTTTACAGAAAATCTGGGAAAATATCCCAAGTTTGTATTCTTAACTCAAACTAACAACTTAAAAATGAAACTATATCACAAAAATATCTCCTAGACTGCCACAGCATATCCAATGCAATTCGAGTGTACCTGAAAGAGGTCAAAAATGGACAAGTTAAGAGGATATTTTGCTGATGAAATTGATAAAAAATCTAATTCTAAAGACTAGCTACAGAATCTTGCGATTCTGTAGCTGGTCTAAATCAAACACAAAATCACATTAAAAATCAATTCGAATCTTAGAAAATACATTCAAACTATCAAAAGATATTTGTTTTCTAAAATCCTCATTCAAATCGACACTTGTATGCAAATTAAACAAACTAAATCAAATGATAACAGAGATAGCTATATTCTGTTTAATTCGTTATGACTAACTCGGGTAAACAACATCGTATTGGATAACTGAACAGTAATCAAATCATTTTCATAACCAATCGAAATCAATAGGAATAGATGCTTCAGCTATCCACAGATCACTTCGAATCCAAACCAAATCAACAAGATCATTTTCTCAAATCGATCGCACTATATTAAACATAACAAACGATCCATGCTATTAGCGAATCAAATCAAAGCTGGTGTATAAATTATCACAAACGAAATCATAATGAAATTAATCGGTTGATAACAGGATCTGTTTGAGTTGTCCAATCATTTGTTATTGCCAATTGAGGCAGGCAAAATCAATTGATAGTTCACGGAATCATCACTCGAATTCATTTCCAAAACGAACTTTTAGCCGAACTTTCTCATCCTACTTCAACAGAGATGGAATCAAAACCAAAAGAGAAACACCAAATCTACTTTCGATATCAATCTAACTCAGAACAGGCAATCACGCTAATTCAAGACATGCATTAATCAAACCAAAATGAATTGAGACATTTTGTGTTTGTTACAGCTGTTATGAATCACAAGTCCACGATTATAGCAAGTAGATCTTTAGCATCGGTCAAAGATAATTAAAATCCAATCGAGAATACCAATTCAATATAGAACATAATCATTTTGAGTTCACTAGGAGCGAACAAAAACTAATTAAATCACACCAAATCGACTATCAATAGAAATTGATTCACAAACAAACCAAATCGAATCAAAGTCAATGAATTGTTAAAACTGGGCATGGAAAATCGCATAACCAAATCATATGTACATTTAATTTTGGAAAATTGAACCTACTATACAGGATCCACACATAACCATTTTGATAACTGAACTATGACAGAGTCATTTCAAACAATGGACAGAGCTATTTGAAAACCAAACTCAATTCATTATATTAATCCAAACAATTTATAAAACATAATTGATATCGAAATTCATACCTGGATGATGAGAAGATGATGCAGTCGTGCCACCCAGGGCACGTCTGCTCATAGGATCTTCTTCTTCTCGGCCCGAAGAACTCCAAGTTTCTTCTATTTCCCTATCGGGAAATCTGCACCCCACAGATTCTCTTCTACGTGATCCCCCCTTTCTTGACTTATTGGAGGATCGGAACTCGCGGCTTTGCAAGTTCACTATCGATCACTGGGTTCTTGAATCACCGAGACCCGATGGCCAGTCAACGCTGACTTCTCCCCTTCTCTATCGGGATTTCCCTCGTCGTGGTTTCGCTACTCGCGATATCGAGTACTATGACTTACCGACTCCCGATACCCGACGTGGCGAAACTCCGATGCACACGTGCAGATGAACCTTTTCCACCTCCCGTCACTTCTATCGGGATTTCAAAATTCATGGGATCGTGAATCCGGATGCCAATGGATTTGGGACTTTCCTTTCCCTAATCCTCGATACTATGCCACCTGTCCTCCACTAGCTCCTGCTATGGGCCACACAACTCTCCCGTCGGAATATCGCGTTTCGCGACTCCGAGCTACCATATTTCTCTGTTCTCAAAAACCCTGATTCTCCAAACCCCGACTTCCTTGGATCTCCTGACACGCATCCTCAACAATGAATGGTTCTGGACTCGTCGGGATATCGCGGATCGCGAAATCCCAATTCCTGATGAAATCCTTTGCAACTTCTTCTCACGAACCCCCGATACATGATATCACGTGTAAATCCGACGGCTCTTGTGGTCTGGATCAATGGTTACGCTCCTCCTGAGATTTAAACCCTTCATACCTCTCGCCGTAACCTCCTTGCACCTCCGCAAGATCTAACGGTCCTCGAAACTTCATGAAATCTCCTCATAGGATTTTGACCGTCCATTCTTCCTTATGCAACTCACGGAATGAAGAAGTGTCCCTCCACGAGACTCGTTCGCTTGATCGCAAGCCTGCGACACTTCTTGCAAGCTTTCAAGGCACCAAATCCCTATGCTTTTCTTGGAAATTACTCAAGGTGATATACCTCCTGAGCTTGTTCACGACTCTCAAGTCCTTCAGAAAAATCTCTTGCACACACTCCTTGCAGCAACTCTTCAACAACTATCTAAGTGTTGAAGTCTTCTTCGACTCTGCGCACGCCTGCAGCAGCAGTCTCTCAGCTCTCGCTCAGGTTCACAACCATGAACTTCATCTGGCCTGCACACTCCCTTCATGGCTCCTCTGTGCCCAACTGCACCTTCGAGGAAATGAGAACAAAAGCTATCTCTAATTGAACCCTTCTGTCAATGCACTCCTTGCGGACAATTCGACTGCACTCCTTGCAGGAGTCCTCTGGCTCAATTAGAGAAACAATTGAAACTCATTCACTCTTCTTTCCAGACCTCAATTCCACCATGAAATCACATACACAGCATATAAAAGAAAAGGTATGACAGGAAGAAAACGTTCATGAGCACAACATCAATACACAGAGAAACAACACAAACCATGAATTTGAATCAAAGCTTTATTCTATTAATTCAAATGTCTGTACATGGGTGTTCTTCATACAATTCTCTACATGCTCTTCTGCTCTTCCTGGATTCTCTAGAATAATGTTACAATATACAATGAGGGTGTCTATATCCCATTTCCCTCTTGCGCTCTAAAGCTATCAAATCTATATTTAAATTCCTATCTACCTGCATTAACTATTTTAAATGTCGTCTATCTACTAAGGATGAGAGCTTATCCGCTCAAGTTCCATTACAATATACAAGTGCGCCTCATTAAATTTTCACATTAATGTTCATGCAACAGTTTCAAGGTGAAATCCAAAAGAAATTTGCTGGCTTGTCCAGCTATCCTCCGCTTCTGTGCTGGCTCGCTTGATGAGTTGGCGATGCTCCTGCATCATACTCCCTCGCTTAAAAAATTTCATGGGCTCCTGTCCATGAGCTCCTGCACGGTCTGTCCATGCTTTTGTATCACTACTTCGCTTTCCCAGCTGGCATCTTCCACTGGGTGGCCCTTCCACTTAACCAGATACTCATAGTATTCTTTCCTCCTGGTTTTCTTACCCACTCTCTTGTCCAGTATGCATTCCATCTATGGCTTCTTTGCAACTAGCAATTGTTTCATCCACTGGATCACTGGCTGTTCAGTTCTGGTCTCTGCTTCTCCATCTCTATATGGGTATAAATCTGCGATATTGAATATCAGATATATTCCAATACCATCCGGCAACTCGATCTCATAAGTATTCTCTCCAAATTTTCTCAAGACCTTACATGGCTCGATTTTCTTCATCTTTAACTTATTGTATGTTCCCCTTGGGAACCTTTCCTTTCTTAAATGTGCTAGAACTAGATCACCAATTTCAAACTGAAGTTGTCTCTGATGCTGATCTTCTCTACGCTTATACTCCTGGTTTGCATTCAGCAATCGCTCCTTCACCCTGCTGTGAAGTTCCTTCATCGCCTCAACAAAATTCTCTGCACTAGCGCTGCTAGTAGCAGTCTGTTTTGAATCCCTCAACTCAGAAACTCCTCTTGGCTGTGTGCCATATACAATCTGGAATGGACTCTTTCCTATGCTTCGATTCACTGAATCATTGTATGCGAACTCTGCCTGTGGAAATATGTGGTCCCAACTGTTGTGGTGCTCTGTCACCAAGCTTCGCAGTAAGTCTCCCAGACTTCTATTAACCACTTCTGTTTGTCCATCCATCTGAGGATGATAAGAAGAACTAAACATCAAGTTATTCCCCAGCTTCTTCCATAAGGTCCTCCAAAAATGCCCTATGAATTTAGTGTCCCTGTCTGAAACTATACTTTTTGGCAATCCATGAAGTCGAATGACCTCTTTGAAAAACAGATTTGCGATGTGAGTCGCATCGCTGGTCTTCTGGCATGGTATGAAGTGTGCCATATTAGAAAACCTATCCACTACCACAAAGATTGAATCAACACCTCTTTGTGTCTTTGGAAAACCCAATACAAAATCCAAGCTGATCGCCTCCCACGGCCTCTCTGGTATGGGTAATGGCTGATAAAAACCTGCATTCTGCTTCCTCCCCTTCGAATGCTGGAAAATTATGCATCTGTCAATGAACCTCTTGACATCTTCTCTCATTCCTGGCCAAAAGTATGACTCATTCAGCTTTGTGAATGTTTTGTCATGGCCAAAGTGTCCTGCCAATCCACCACTGTGTTTCTCCTTCAACAAGTTCTCCCTCATGGAGCATTAGGAATACACAGTTGATTGCCTATGAACAAAAATCCTTCCTATATCATATAGTCTATCCATGGGCTTCTATCTCTGAGAACTGGATTCTCAGTTTCTTCATATGCTTATGCAAAATCTGCATCACCTGCGTACATATCCCTGATATTTTCAAAACCCAATGTTTTGACTCAGAATTCCTGTAACAAAAAACACTTCCTACTCAAAGCCTCAACCACTTTGTTAGCAGTACCCGAAATATGCTTAATCATGAATGCAAAATTCTGCATGTACTCTACCCATTTAGCATGTTTCGGATTCGACTTCTCCTGTTGATTCACAAACTGCAATGCATGATTGTCACTATACAAAACAAATTCTTTGGGTATCAAGTAATGCCTCCACTTCTTCAGTGCCTGTATGATGGAATAAAATTCTTTATCATACGTGGAGTATTTCAGTTTCACCTCATTCATCTTCTCGCTGAAATATGCAATCGGCCTGTCCTCCTGACTCAAGACCGCTCCTATGGAAAACTCACTTGCATCACATTTCACTTGAAACGTCTTTAGGAAATCCGGCAACACCAAAACCGGTTGTTCCATGATTTTCCGCTTCAACAGATTGAAGCTCTTCTCAGCTTCTATTGTCCAGTGAAAAGACTTATGCCACTTCTTCACTGTATCCATCATCGCTGCACTAATCCCACTAAAATTCCTGATGAACTTCCGATAGAAACTAGCCAAACCATGAAAAATTCTCACCTCGAACACATTTCTCGGTGATGGCCAATTCTTAATTACCTCCACTTTATCCAGGTCCATCCTCAACTCATTAGCCGAAATAACAAAACCCAAGTAAATGAGCTCTGTCTTCATAAATGAGGACTTCTTCATATTAATCAACAACTTCTCCTGTTGTAGTTTCTTCATCACAATGGCCAAATGCTTCAGGTGTTCAGCCTCTGATTTACTGTAAATCAGTATGTCATCCAAATAAACAATGACAAATTTCCCGATGAATTCCCTTAGGACTTCATTCATTAACCTCATAAAGGTACTAGTGCATTTGTCAAGCCAAACGGCATGAATAGCCATTCATACAACCCTTCGTTGGTTTTGAACGTGGTTTTCCATTCATCACCCTCTCTCATGCGAATCTGGTGGTATCCGCTTTTCAAATCAATCTTTGAAAAGTACTTTGCCCCGCTCAGGCAATCCATCAGATCATCCATCCTTGGTAATGGAAATCTGTACCTGATGGTTATCTTGTTGATCACTCTTGAGTCGGTACACATTCTCCAGCCTCCATCTTTCTTTGGACTGAGCACTGTCGGAACAGCACATGGACTCAAGCTTTCCCTGACCAAACCTTTTTCCATCAAATCCTGGACTTTCCTTTTAACTTCCTCATTCTCTTTCGGTGTCAATCTGTACGTGGCTTTTTTTGGAAAACTAGCCCCTGGTATGAGGTCTATATGATGACTCACACTTCTTATCGGTGGCAATGAACGAGGTAATTCGTCCACTATGATGTCAGTGAACTCTCCCAACAGTTCCTGAACTTCATCTGGTAAATCATCCATTCTTGTACTAGTCAGAACAATCCTCGGTTTCTTGACCACAAAGAATTGTGGATCTTCTTTCTTCTTAACCTCTGTAAGAAGTTCTTTCCCACTCATGAGAAGTACTATGTTGCTTACCTCCGGCTTCACCTCCTTATCCTTTATCGGAAGCAACATGTGTGTCCTCCCATTTTTCTCTAGGGTGTATGTGTTCATTCTCCCATCATGAATCGCATTCCTGTCATATTACCATGGTCTACCCAGCAATAGATGACAAACATCCATAGGAATGACATCACATAATATCTTATCATTATATCCACCTATCTTGAATTCAACCAAGCATTGTTTAGTAACTGTTACCTGGTGTCCCTTCTGTAGCCACTAAACTCTGTATGGGATTGGATGATCAGTCGTCTCCAGCTCCAGCTTCTCTACCATCTCCGTGGATACGAGATTATACGTGCTACCACTGTCTACAATGACCTTACACACCCTGTCCTTGGTCTTGCAAGCAATCCTAAAGAGTCTGGTCCTTTGGAATGAACTTTCCACCTCCTTCTCAAGTGTCAAAAGGACTTTTCGCATCATAAGTGATCTTTCTCCTTCAGCGTCTTCGGCCTCAACATCCTACCTCTGCGCTTTGGTGATGTGAGCTTCTCCACTGTCCTTCTTTTTTTTCTGGACACTCGTAAGACTTGTGCCCATTCTTCCCGCATGTGAAGCATGTGATTAATCCACCTCTTCCTCTTCCTCTGCCTCTAGTACGAGGAAAAGTATTGCCATCAGCATATCCTCCACTCTGCTCTGTATGCTGCCCTCTCTGTTCAACGTATGGCCCTCTCTGTGAGGTTCCACCTCTTTCCACTTTACACTGAGGTTTCTTCCATTCCTCCTTGGGCTTCTGGAATTTTTCCTGGGCAACTGATTTGCCTTTGGGCTGACTTCTGCCTCGACCCCTCTGACTTTGCTTACGGTTCAGCTTCTCCTCATCTTTTAGAGCCAATTTGTAAGCATATTCCACCGTTCGGATGGTTAACATGCTCAATTCATCCTGAATGTCATATCTCAGACCATTCAGATACCTGGCAACCTTCTCATCATCTCTCTCCCGATGACCTTCTCTGATGTTCAGTCGATAGAATTCCTCAGTGTATTCTTTCACTGTCATCTGCTTCTGTCTCAGGTTCTGCATCCTCCTGAACAGAGTGATTTGGTAGTCTCTTGGGATGAACTTTGCCTTCATCTTTGCAATCATTCGATCCCAACTCTTGATCTTCTTCTTGCCCTTGCAACATCTGTCAGCTTGTAGCTCGTCCCACCATAATGCTTCATGTCCTTTTAAGCGCGTAACAACATGCTTGACTTTCTTGTCCTCTTCGACATATTCATAGTCGAAGTAGGTATCTAGAGATCTAATCCAATCTAGAAGCTCCTTGGCATCTAAGTTTCCCTCATAAACTGGAATGTCCATTTTTTCCTTCACACCCATCCTGGCAATGGCTTTGATCAGCCGCTCAGTTGATGCATCTTCGGCCGCAAATTCCTCCTCTCGTTCGGCCTCGATCTCGCTCTCAGAATCACTAAGATCCCCTGCACTAGCTGTGCATCTTTGCGCTGTCTCCATGTATTCAAGTCTTTCTCGGAGATCACTCATTTGCCTTTCCATTTCTGGATTTGCTACTTGCCTTCCTCTTCTCCTCACCTCCCTATCTTCTGGATCAGGTGACTGTCTTTCTCTTCTCGATGGCATGGCAAATTTTCCTTCTCTGCTACAGAAAGCAAAGAACAATTCCTGCTCTGATACCACCTTGACGCAGTCGCGCCACCCAGGGCACGTCCGCTCACAGGATCTTCTTCTTCTCGGCCCGAAGAACTCCAAGTTTCTTCTATTTCCCTATCGGGAAATCTGCACCCCACAGATTCTCTTCTGTGCGATCCCCCCTTTCTTGACTTATTGGAGGATCGGAACTCGCGACTTCGCAAGTTCACTATCGATCACTGGGTTCTCGAATCACCGAGACCCGATGGCCAGTCAACGTTGACTTCTCCCCTTCTCTATCGGGATTTCCCTCATCATGGTTTCGCTACTCGCGATATTGAGTACTATGACTTACCAACTCCCGATACCTGACATGGCGAAACTCCGATGCACACGTGCGGATGAACCTTTTCCACCTCCCATCACTTCTATCAGGATTTCAAAATTCGTGGGATCGCGAATCCGGATGCCAATGGATTCGGGACTTGCCTTTCCCCGATCCCCGATACTATGCCACCTTTCCTCCACTATCTCCTGCTGTGGGTCACACAACTCTCCCATCAGAATATCGCATTTCGTGACTCCGAGCTACCTGATTTCTCTGTTCTCGAAAATCCCGATTCTCTGAACCCCGACTTCCTGTTAAGAACCAAACATCAATATAGCATAGAAAAACCTCAGGAAAAGTACTCAACTCCTTGAAAAAGAGATAATTTCAGATAATAATCCTCTTCGAGGGGGCAACCTCCTTTTACCCCACTTAAATGTTCAAGTACAAGATGA
>SNQJ01S0056485.1:45256-76475 GCA_010110895.2 Picea sitchensis | reverse complement strand
TTCACATTTCCACTATTGAGCTCCAAAACCCCCTTTTTACCCTCCGAGTTTGGTGTTAATTTTCGGGAGTTACAAGAGACCATTCAACAAGCCGTCTGCAACATTAAGGTAAGCTCTTCATTCTTGACATTTTCATGGTTTAAATTTTTGATTTCATTGGTTAGTTTTTCAGTTTCAAGTGGTTTTTTGAACCCTACATGCGTGTAGGCATTCTCGCAGGCAGCCCATACGGGGCCTGCGAGAATGATGTGTTCTCGTAGGTGAGATTTAAGCCACCTGCGAGGTTCTCGCACTGTGCTAATGGGGCACCTGCGAGAACCTCAGAACTCAAAAAAAATTAAAATTTTTAGCCAAATGAAAAAACTCTAAAGCATGAAAAAGTTATTAATCTTCCTTTTATGTTCCTTGTGTAGGTATTTGACCAGCAACATAGTACTTGAGTGGCGTGAAATGAAACATGAGGAGGATAATGCAATGGTTGAGAATCATCCTCCTACCATAGTTGCATTGAGAGATTGTGGGCTTTTGAAATACTTCCGCATCCCGGGCATGAGGGCCCAAGTCAGACTACTAGAGTACCTAGTCCGTATGTGGGACCCAGACCAGCAGGTTTTTCATGTGGGAGCTCACACTTTGTCCATAGACATAGAGGACATTTACTTCCTGACGATATTGTCTCAACGCAGATACTATGTCAGCCTGACCAGTAGTAGAGGTGGTGGGATAAAGATGAGTGAGTATTGTAATCAATACTGTGTACCCGAGGCTGAAAGGAAAAAAGGAAAAGTGGCTATCTAGGGGGTGCAAGACTTGACCCTTCGCACTATCCTTTTTACTATTGCTCGAATGGCTGGGAGTTCTGCTCCTCATATGGAATTATAGAGCTACTTCTAGTATTCCATCGAGTGTACTGAGCCGCGATTATTCAACTGAGAAGATGTTGTACTTCGCAGTATCAAAAAACAATTAACCAAATGTAGGCGCGGTGACCTGAAGCAATTCGGGTATGGATCTTTGCTGGTGTCCTTATTCCTTGAGAGGGTCCCCATATTCAGACTACAGGTTGAGTGGAACATACCGGCTCCTAGGGATCCAAGGATGTTGAGATGGTGTCGTCTCATGGCCCGACACGTAGCAGGACCGATCATCAAGTACGACGATATCTTTTTCGACTGGCTTCAAACCCAGATGATGATGGTCGATGACTACGCATATGTCGGGTTGGATTTCCGAGGAGATATGGATTTAACACTGCCTGAGGATAGTCAGTGGGGCGACCTTGGTAAGAAGTACACACATTTTCTCTTTTTAAAATGTTTTTGTATATTTTTATCATATTCTAATGTTTTTGTTTTATATATTTATCCAAAGACTAATACAAAATCATTTGTTGATAACACAGATGTTGGACCGTAATGAAATTCCCATTGTTCAGTAACTTTTCATACCTGATTATACACCCGTTTGTTGCCTATAAGTTTCCCTATGAGTTGGCCAAAGCATGGATTTGATTTGGGCTTGTTTCGTTGATGGGATCCCCTGGGCCTGAACCTTGAGATGATCTTACCCTGTACAAAACAACCACAAAATGGTTTTTTATGGTTCCCATGTTGTATATATGTCCTCTACCTTTCCTTTGCCTTTTGTTTGGCACAAATACGACTCTGGATGAGTAAGATATGGCCTTGGAAAGTTACGCAGGAAGGAGCTGGTTGGGAGACTAATCGAGGAAAAACTTGTAATTGGGGAAAAATTTAGGGTTGGACACCAAAATTGATAGGCTGCTACAATCTTGCATACCTATTGCCAAAATGGGTTTTCCTCACCCAACCAAATTTGTCCTTGGAGGCCCCCAATTAGTCCTCCTTCTAACGCATGATTATCAGGCCAACAATGAGTCCCTGTCACTCTAGGACATGCCACTGAAATTTTCGGCTGAATTTATGAATGTGAATGCCATGGATGCATTCCCGACTTCACCCCGGTCATTTCAACTATTCATAGGCAAAAATCGGCCTCTGTATGGTGAAGTTATGGAATTAAAATGTCCAGTGACTCTTGGGGGTGGGGGGGTTTAACTTTAATATATAGTCTAACATATAAATAAAATTTAATTAAAAACCTATTAATTTTATTAAAAATTCAAATAAAATTCTATTTCTAATATTTATTTATATATATTAAATATATATATATATATAAAATAAAACAAAATTTAAACAATAATAAAATTTAAACTTTTTTAATTAAAACATTATATATAAAACTTATATAAAAATTAAAATTAAAAAAAAAAANTTCACATTTCCACTATTGAGCTCCAAAACCCCCTTTTTACCCTCCGAGTTTGGTGTTAATTTTCGGGAGTTACAAGAGACCATTCAACAAGCCGTCTGCAACATTAAGGTAAGCTCTTCATTCTTGACATTTTCATGGTTTAATTTTTTGATTTCATTGGTTAGTTTTTCAGTTTCAAGTGGTTTTTTGAACCCTACATGCGTGTAGGCATTCTCACAGGCAGCCCATACGGGGCCTACGAGAATGATGCGTTCTCGCAGGTGAGATTTAAGCCACCTGTGAGGTTCTCGCACTGTGCTAATGGGGCACTTGCGAGAACCTCAGAACTCAAAAAAATTTAAAATTTTTAGCCAAATGAAAAAACTCTAAAGCATGAAAAAGTTATTTCTTCCTTTTATGTTCCTTGTGTAGGTATTTGACCAGCAACATAGTACTTGAGTGGCGTGAAATGAAACATGAGGAGGATAATGCAATGGTTGAGAATCATCCTCCTACCATAGTTGCATTGAGAGATTGTGGGCTTTTGAAATACTTCCGCATCCCGGGCATGAGGGCCCAAGTCAGACTACTAGAGTACCTAGTCCGTATGTGGGACCCAGACCAGCAGGTTTTTCATGTGGGAGCTCACACTTTGTCCATAGACATAGAGGACATTTACTTCCTGATGGGATTGTCTCGACGCGGATACTATGTCAGCCTGACCAGTAGTAGAGGTGGTGGGATAAAGATGAGTGAGTATTGTAATCAATACTGTGTACCTGAGGCTGAAAGGAAAAAAGGAAAAGTGGCTATCTAGGGGGTGCAAGACTTGACCCTTCACACTATCCTTTTTACTATTGCTCGAATGGCTGGGATTTCTTCTCCTCATATGTAATTATAGAGCTACTTCTAGTATTCCATCGAGTGTACTGAGCCGCGAGTATTCAGCTGAGCAGATTTTGTACTTCGCAGTATCAAAAAACAATTAACCAAATGTAGGCGCAGTGACCTGAAGCAATTCGGGTATGGATCTTTGCTGGTGTCCTTATTCCTTGAGAGGGTCCCTGTATTCAGACTACAGGTTGAGTGGAACATACCGGGTCCTAGGGATCCAAGGATGTTGAGATGGTATCGGCTCATGGCCCGGCACGTAGCAGGACCGATCGTCAAGTACGACGATATATTTTTCGACTGGCTTCAAACCCAGATGTTGATGGTCGATGACTACACATATGTCGGGTTGGATTTCCGAGGAGATCCGGATTTAGCGCTGCCCGAGGATAGTCAGTGGGGCGACCTTGGTAATAAGTACACACATTTTCTCTTTTTAAAATGTTTTTGTAGATTTTTATCATATTCTAATGTTTTTGTTTTATATATTTATCCAAAGACTAATACAAAATCATTTGTTGATAACACAGATGTTGGACCGTAAGGAAATTCCCATTGTTCAGTAACTTTTCATACCTGATTATACACCCGTTTGTTGCCTATAAGTTTCCCTATGAGTTGGCCAAAGCATGGATTTGATTTGGGCTTGTTTCGTTGATGGGATCCCTTGGGCCTGAACCTTGAGATGATCTTACCCTGTACAAAACAACCACAAAATGGTTTTTTATGGTTCCCATGTTGTATCTATGTCCTCTACCTTTCCTTTGCCTTTTGTTTGGCACAAATACGACTCTGGATGAGTAAGATATGGCCTTGGAAAGTTATGCAGGAAGGAGCTGGTTGGGAGACTAATCGAGGAAAAACTTGTAATTGGGGAAAAATTCAGGGTTGGACACCAAAATTGATAGGCTGCTACAAGCTTGCATACCTGTTGCCAAAATAGGTTTTCCTCACCCAACCAAATTTGTCCTTGGAGGCCCCCAATTAGTCCTCCTTCTGACGCATGATTATCAGGCCAACAATGAGTCCCTGTCACTCTAGGACATGCCACTGAAATTTTCAGCTGAATTTATGAATGTGAATGCCATGGATGCATTCCCGACTTCACCCCGGTCATTTCAACTATTCATAGGCAAAAATCGGCCTCTGTATGGTGAATTTATGGAATTAAAATGTCCAGTGGCTCTTGGGGGTGGGGGGGTTTAACTTTAATATATAGTCTAACATATAAATAAAATTTAATTAAAAACTTATTAATTTTATTAAAAATTCAAATAAAATTCTATTTCTAATATATATTTATATATATTAAATACATATATATATAAAATAAAACAAAATTTAAACAATAATAAAATTTAAACTTTTTTAATTAAAACATTATATATAAAACTTATATAAAAATTAAAATTAAAAAAAAAAAATCAAAACTTAACCCTCCCTCCAACCTGGCACCCCTGGTCGCCCATATGACTAGGCCGAGAGCCAACAGAGCCCACGGTGTATTTGGAGGAGTGGAGGAGGTGGAGAGGGAAGGGGTTTGGGGAGGGCGCACAGGGGGAAAGGAGGAATGTGGGGCGGAGGGGAGAGGAGGATGGAGTGGTGGGTGCACAGTAGTGGAGGTTTGCGTGGAGATGAGAAAGGTAGGGATGGGGTTTTGGGGAGGCGAGTGTGGGTGTAGGGATGAGAGGAGGAGAGGTACGAAGGGATAAGGGAGAGCTGGTGCACGCAAGAAGAAGGGGTGGCTAGGGAATGAGGGAGTGGGGAGGGTCGAGCGAGGTGGAGGTGGTGTTGGGAAGAGCTCGTGTGCATGAGGGAGGAGGGAGGAAGGGTTGGGAATGGGCTGGTGGGAGCTAGCACAGAGGTGAGTGGTGGAGGAGGGATGGGGTATGGGGAATGGGCGCAGAGAAGGTGAGGTGGAGAGCTAGGCATGAAGGGTTTGGGGGTTGGGTAACACACAGGATGGTTTGGTGGCTGTGGGAGAGGATGTTGTAGAGGTGGTGAGGGGGTGGTGGTGGTGCCTAGGTGGTGGATAGGTGGCCAACAACCCACAAAAATTAAAATTTTAAACTTTGGCAAAATGGGGTTTTTCTTTTTTGCAACAGTTTTAAAACAAGAGGTCATGGGTTCAAACTCCCTCCGCTCCCTTTGGATTTCTGGGTAACTCTGGGATTTTCTAGGCAAAGGAGAAGGAAGGGGGCTGGGGTTCAAAACCCAGGGCCTGCAAATGTCCATGCATAGGCCTCCAATCTTCATCCCAACTCATAAATTAAATATCTAAAGGGGGCATGGAGGCTTGGGCCTGGTGCCCAAGAGGGGTTTCAATCCCCTCCCCTTTTCATCTTTTTCACACACAAGACTATCTGAACTCAACAACTAGTAAACAAAACTGAACCAACAACCAATACCACAACTAAACCAAGCAGAGAAATACTAGTTTGAAGGAAAAAACATAATTTTTTCATTCAAGATCTCATCATAACCAACAAATTTTCCCTGGTTTTTTTGAACTGGGATTGATGGGTTACCTGGTTCACTGCCTGAAGACTATTGCATGGTGGTTTGCTGCCCACTACAGATTTGTAACTTTCAGGAGTCCTCCCTCTGTTGTCCTCCCTCTTATTCCATGGATTCCAATTGTAGAGCTCCACCCCCCCTTGGCCAAAATGTCAAAATGGCTTGAGAGAGGGGAGGGGGTGTTTTGAATTTTCCAATTTTGCAAAAAAAAAAAAAAAAAAATCCAAAAATTGCATGAGGATACGTGCCTTCTCCTCCATTTTCCAATTTTCTGAAATTTTTTAATAAAATTTTCCAATTATTTTCTTAATATTTCTTGAAAAATGTGCAAGTCAAAGTTTGACTTTGACCATGTTGTTGTTGACTTAGCCCAAAAATGTTTCCCTGTGAGATAGAGTCGGAATCGGATGCACAACATGTTGTTAGAAAGGCTTCGACGAGCCTATTGATAATATGTTGCGACAATTCCCAAATAATGCCACCTCATCCCTCAAATTCGGCCTGGAACAATGGTCGCTTAATACCCCTGACTTGCTGGTGGGCCCACATGACACCCAATCTTGTGAAAGGTGTCAAATAGCCATACCATATCCAATCGAGGAAAATGAGGTATCGTCAGAAAGGTATCGATGATTAATTCGACAAGGTCACCCTAGATGTGTGTGATGACACCATTAATGGTTGTTTTAGCTATCATGAAACCCTTCCATGCGAGTTGGTCACCCCCCTTTTCCTGAAATAATTGACCAACTAGTGACAGCTCTAATCAGGCCATCCGAGGTCAGATTGAGGCAAATGAGGAGGCATTGGAAAGGTATTTGAGTCTATTAGAGTGTGGAATTTTTTAATCTCTAATTTGGAACTCTTTACCCACCATTTGTAAACCCTAAATCACTACAACCAATTTGGTGTCTGAAATTGGTCATGAGTTTGGGAAAGCTCATTCTTACCAACTGGGGGTCAAAACCAAGCACGGGATATACTGTTGGAAATATATCACACATAAATACACCATTTATGGGTTTTATTTTCCTTTAAAAACAATAATCGAAACAAAATCATACCAGGAAGTCACAACTATTGGTTATGGCCATTCGGGTGACGCTACCTTTATGTCCTCCATATAGGGTCATACGGACTTGGAATCAACATCATGATAGCCCATTGGAAAGATTGTTATGATCCCTACAAACAGGAACCCTTGTATTTCATGAATTGTGACCATATTTTATCTTATTCTTTGCAAAATGACCTCGTCCCCAAGGGACCCGCCTAGTGACATGCAAAGGGGGTCACCATTAAAATTTCTGTAAACTGCATGCTTAGCTCATGAAACCTGAACCAAACAGTATTTTCATGAGGAATAAATGATGTGGGAGGGTTCAAAATACCCTGAAGGTAGCTAAATGATACTCTTTCAAGGGCATAGGACACAATAACTATGACCCCCACCACTATCTTCAGATGGAACCATAGCACCAAGGGACGCTGGTGGAGTAGTGATTATGTAAAACACCATGTTGAGCCCGGAGAAGATTTTTGGGTCAACATTCTTGGCGTTGGAGGGGGAATTCCTTCCAAAGCATGTAGAACAATGGGACCCCCTACCTGTTAGGATTTTGTATCCATTAAGAAAGACATTTCTTATGCCCCTCTATTAATTAGTCTCGATCCCTCTAAAGACTTTGTCATGTACACTAATTCATCAGAGGAGACAATTTCTGCCATCTTATTGCAAAAGGATCATGAAGAAAATCTTAGGCCAATCGCCTTCATGAGCCAAAATTTGAAGAAACACCAACTAAACTATTCTACACTGGAGAAACATGGTTATTCTTTGTATAAATCCTTGGATCAATTTTGACATTACATCCAAGGCCACAAAGTTCAATTTTTTGTGCCTACATCTCTCTTTGTCACTGCCTTGAATCAAACCGAATTGGATAGTAAGTGGTCCAAATGTATCATGCACATACAAGAGTATGACTTGGACATTAAACAAATGAAAACCATAAGGGGTACAGGGCTGGATGGATTGCTAACCCAATTCCACCCCTCGATCATAGTTGAACCACCTCAAGTAGATGACTTGATTTCTTTCGAAGAACTAGTTAATGAAACTTAGTTATCCTTACAACCATAGTACATACCTATCGTATATTTCCTGATCAATAGTGTGTGTGCATTGGACATGGATACTAAATCCAAACAAACACTTTGTTTGCAAGTTATCTGGTATGTTTTACAAGACCAAATCATTTACCAAAGAAACCTTGATGGGGTTTTGTCATGATGGTTGACTCCTGACCAAGCCAAAATGGCACTTGACCAATGCCATTCTAGGGTTTGTGGAGGTCACTTTTCATCCAAAACTACTGCAGCAAAAGTTTTACATGCACGTTTCTTTTGGACTTCACTCCACAAAGATGTCCACTTACTAGTTCGAAAATGTGAAGCTTGCCAATGCTTCACTGGGAAGGAAAAGTTAGCTTCCTTACCCCTTAGGCCTATTGAAGTCCAAGTCGCTTTCGCAAGATGGGGCATGGAATTTATTAGTCTAGTTTCACTGCCTTCTAGCCTTGGTCACGTATTCATCCTAACAGCCACAGACTACTTTACAAAGTGGGTAGAAGCAATCACTCTTAGGACTGCTACAAGTCAATAGGTGGTAGAATTCATTGAATGTAACACTTTATCCCGTTTTGGAACCCTTGCTGAGATATTAAATGATAATGGATCAGCTTTCATGTCTGATGTCATGCTCCACCTTGTTGTTATATATGACATCCAAATTTTTTGATCTTCCACCTATTACCCCCAAGGTAATGGATTGGCCGAATCAACAAATAAAAATCTGATTTGGATCCTTAAGAGGACAGTCAAGGATAGAAAGCGTCATTGGAACACAAACTTAAAATTTTCTTTCTGCGATGATCGTATAACCCCTATGACAACAACAGGTCAAATTCCTTACACTCTGGTGTATGGAGCTCCTGTTGTCTCGCCTATTCACTTACAAATCCTATCCTTGAGGTTGGCTATTTCTAAGGAAGAAGATGATTTCCAACCTTTACAACATCGTTTATACACAATCGTCGAACTAGAAAAGGTAAGAAATGACGCATTCCAACACCTCCAAAAGAAGCAATACATTGTTAAATGTTCCTTCCATAAAAGACCCATAATGGTAAATTACAAAGTCGGAGATGATGTCTTATTATGGGACAAAGTGCACGAGGCCCCATACAAACATCACAAGTTTGATTCTTTATGGTTGGGTCCTTACACAATATATGAGGTCTTAAGGACAAATGATTTCATATTAAAAACCTTGGATGGAGAACCACTTCAATTCCATGTGAATGGTCGTCACCTATATTTATTTTACTCTTAAGAGGCCTTGTAATCTTGTACATAAGTCATAATTTGTTCTTTATATGTTTGTATGTATTCATTGCTACTAATTTTCCTTCTTGTATGTATTTGATGTTACCTTTTCATGCTTGTATATATTCCCTTGGTTTCAACTTTGAGCCTTTTTGTCCCTTGGTTTCAATCTTGAGCCCTTTTTTCCTGGTCGGTTTCAACTTTGAGTCCTTTTGTTTGTTTGGTTTCAATTTTAGATTGGTTTTGGTCTTTTTCATTTTAAATGTTGTAGGTTGTATTCTTTTTGGTTTGTATGGTGTTCAATGGAAAGGGTATTGTCCTTATTGTTGGGTGGTTTCTTAGAAGACTAAACTCCTAGGATCCCTTTTATCATACTTGACATTTTGGGAAACTTTGTCTTAAAAATCTTGAGCCCTTTTTCCTGCTTGATTTCAATTTTGAGTCCTTTTGCTTGTTTGGTTTCACTCTTAGATTGGTTTGGTCTTTTCATTTTAAATGTTGTAGGTTGTATTCTTTTTGGTTTGTATGGTGTTCAATGGAAAGGGTATTGTCCTTATTGTTGGGTGGTTTCTTAGAAGACTAAACTCCTAGGATCCCTTTTATCATACTTGACATTTTTGGAAACTTTGTTTTAAAGTCATCTTAAATGGGAGTAAACCCGGTTGTTATTTCATCAAAGTCAGCAAGGAAAGTCCATGGAGGTATCATATCAATCTCGGGTGAAGATGAAACCATGATGGCATGATGGCTTACATAGCTATGTGATTTCAACTACACTTTACCTGACCACTACCTCATAATCTGATTTCTACAAGAAATGTTCATTTTCCTACAAATTTCCATCTCTTGTGAGCACTTAATATTCCAGCACCTACAGCCAAAGGTTTTTTATATTTCTTTTATCCCTTGTTTGATTGGTTTGCTTACTATTTTTATTCGATGGGTCGCTGATTTTAAAAAATCCCCGTTTGATTGTTTGTGTGTGAAGAATCAAGGCATGCATGAGATTTCTTATTGAGCCAAGTTTCACCTTAAGCCTCTATTCTCATAGTTAAGCCATAATACAGGTGAGGGAACCATGTCACTTGGGCCACATTGCTTAACAAAACCTAGGTCATTATTCCCATTCTTCTACCTTATGTGAATCTCAAAAGATAAATTATGTTGTATATATTTACTCCACCACTTTCATTATTCATTTATCCCTAATGTGAAAATGGTCCTTATAATAGAGTTGAATTCCCCCCTCACCCACATCGGTCACTTTTAAAGTATAAATTTCCAAATGTAGTATTCCCGCTTGTCACACGGGTGATCCAATTGTTCTACATGATTTGGAGGGAATTACTCCCGCGACTCCAATAATTATGACCCTAAAATATGCTCTAGGCTCAACCTGGTGTTTTACACAATCACTACTCCACAAACGTCCCTTGGTGCTATGGTTCGAGCTGAAGGCAATGGTGGGGGTCATAGTTACTATATCCTTTGCCATTGAAAGAGTATCATTTGGCTACCTTCGGGGTGTTTTGAACCCTCCCACATCATTTATTCCTCATGACAAGAATGTTCTTTGCTCTATGAGCTACATGCAGCCATAAGAATTTTAACGCTGACCCTTCACTGCCACTAGGAGGGTCCCTTGGGAATGGGGTCCTTTCGCAAAGAATAAGATGGAATCTGGTCACAATTTAGGAAATACAATGTTTTCTTTTTGTAGGGATCATAACAAAATTTCCAACGGGCTATCAAGGATGTCAATTCCGAGTTTGTATGACCCCGTATGGAGGACGCAAAGGTAGCATCACCTGAATGGCCATAACCAATAGTTGTGACTTCCTAGTATGATTATGTTTCGATTATTGTTTCAAAAGGAAAATAAAACCCATACATGGTGTATGGAAGTGCAATACATTTCCAACAGTATATCCCTTGCTTGGTTTCAACCCCTGGTTGGTAAGAACGAGCCTTCACAAGTTCATGACCAATTTCAGACACCAAATTGTTTGTAGTGATTCAAGGTTTACAAATTCTCACTAAATAATTCTAAATCAGAGATTATGAAATTTCACGTTGTAATAGACTCAAATACCTTCCACCACTTTTCTCTCATTCCGACTCCATATGGCTTGGTTAGAGTTGTCACAAGTTGGTCAATTATTTTAGGCAAAGGGGGATAACTAGCTCACATGGCATGGTTTCATGATAGCTAAAACAACAATTAGTAGCCTCAGCACACAAATCTAGGGAAACCTCGTCAAATTACTTGTTGATACCTTTTCGACGATACCTCATTTTCCACTATTGGATATTGTATGGCGATTTGGCACCTTTGGCAAGATTAGGTGTCATGTGGGCCCACCAACAAGTCGGGGGTTTTAAGTGGTCACTATTCCGAGCCAAATTTGAGGGTTGAGGTGGCATTATTTGGGATTGGTGGCAGAATATTTTCAATGGTCTCTTCGATACCTTTCCAATGACATGGCATGCATCCGATTCTGACTCTGTCTCACCAGGCAACATTTTTGGGCTATGTCAACAGTAAGAGGGTCAAAGTCAAAGTCGTGCTGCAAACTTTGACTTACAAATTTTCAAGAAATATTATTAAAACTAATTGTTAAATTTTTATTAAAAAATTTCAGAAAATTGGAAAATGGAGGAGAAGGCATGTAGTGTTGTGCAAATTTTGGGAAATTTGTTTTTTTTTGCAAAATTTGAAAATTCAAAAGTCTCCCTCTCTCTCAACCCATTTTGGACATTTTGGCCAAAGGGGGGTGATTTCCAAAAGGCATCCATGGAAGGAGAGGAAGCACAATAGAGGGAGGACTCATAGCAGGTATAGCTCTGCACTGGGCAACCAACCACCATGCAACAGTCTTCAGGAAGTGAACTAGGTAACCCATAAATCCTGTACCAAAACCAAGGAAATTTTTTTGGTTATGATGAGATCTTGCATGAAAAAAATATGTTTTTCCTTCAAACCCATTCTAGCTTAGATGTGGTATTGGTTCCTGGTTCATTTTTTTGGTTGCCGGAGTTCAGGGTAGTTCGCAGGTGCAAAGATGAAATGGGAGGATTCAAACCTCTACGCACTCACAAAAAGCCCAAGCCTCCATGGCCCCTTTAGGTATTTAATTTCTGAGTTGGGATGGAGATTTCAAGCCTATACATGGCCATTTGTAGGCCTAGGATTTGAACCCTAGTGCCCTCCCTTCTCCTTTACCCAGAAAATCCCAAAATTACCCAAACTAAAGGGAGTGGAGGTTTGAACCCCGACCCTCCTCGCTTTTAAAACTGCTCCAACAAGAAAAACTCACTTTGCCAAAGTTTCAAATTTTACTTTTGGGGTGGTTGGCCACCCATCCACCACCCAGGAACCACCATGACCCCCTCACCACCTCTGCAACATCCTCTCCCACAACCACCACACTAGCGCACGTGATCTCTTCCCAACTCCATCTCCACTCTGATCTGCCCTCCCCGCTCCCTCATTCCCCTAGCCACCCCTTCTTCCTCACAAGGCACTGCATCTCCCTTTCATCACTTTCATCCTCCTCCTCCTCATCCTGCACCCCACCACTCCCCCAAAACCTATCCCCTTCCTTCCTCATCTTCCATGCATCTCCACTACCACGCTCCCACCACTCACAAGCCTTCCTTTCCTCTCTCAGCTCTCATTCCTCCTCTTCTTTCTTTCCACCAGGCCTCTTTTCCAAACCACGCCCCTCTCCACCTCCTCCTCCTCAATCCTCCTGAATCCTCCCACTAACTGTGGACTCCATGGTCTCTAATCTGGTAATATGGGCTGCACTGTGGGCACCAGGTTGGGGAGGGTTGCCTTGACTTTGTTTTTAATTAAAAATTTAAATTTTATTATTGTTTAATTTTTATTTTTTATTTTTATATATATTAAACATAGAATTTTATTTGAATTTTTAATAAAATTAATAAAATTTTATTTATGCTAGGACTATATATCAAAATTAAAATCCCCCCCCCCAAAGGTTACTCAACTTTTGAATTCCATAACTTCACCATACAGAGGCCGATATTCACCCAAGAATAGTTGAAACGATCGGGGTGAAGTCAAGAATGAATCCATGGCATTCACCTCCATAAATTCAGCACATAATTTTAGTGGCATGTCCTAGAGCCACATGGACTCATTATTGGCCCAATAAGCACGCGACGTAAGGAGGCCTAATTGGGGGTCTTCGAGGCCAAATTGGGTCGGGTGAGGAAAAACCATTTAGATATAGGTATGAAGGCCTGTAGAATCCTATCAATTCTAGTGTCCAACCCATAATTTTTCCTCAATCGCAATTTTTCCCTGATTAGCCTCCGGAATCGCTCCCTTCCTAATGCACTTTGAAGGGACATATCTTACTTATCCGGAGTCGGATTTGTGCCAAAAGAAATGTGGTGGAAAGGTAGAGTAGAGAGATACAACATGGGAATAGTAAAGAAGAGTTTTGTTTCTGTTTGGCATAGGGGAAGATCCTCTCAAGGTTCAGGCCTGGGGGTCCCCTCACTGAAGAAGTTTCCAAATCCAAGCCATAGTTTGGCCAACTCATAGGGAAAATTATAGGAAATAAAGGAGGGCAATCGGGTCTGAAAAGTTCCTGAATAGAGGGCATTTCCTTACCTATAATGAACAAATCCTTAGTACCCCTTTCTCTCCTCCTCGGAAGCTACTCAACACTTCTCACACCTGGGGCCTTCTTCATCCCAAAGGAACTGAATGGATGGTCGGGTAGTGTCCTAAACCACCTCACCTATAGATGAAAATCATGGCAGCAGTTAAAGAGCCTTTGGGATGGCACAAATCCCAAGGAAAATGGCAGGATGTGGCATATTGGTTTTTGTCATTTTATGAAAATGACTTTTTGTAATATGAAGTCCCACATGATTTGTTTTTTGATATGTATACATTGTAATTAAGATGTCAAATCATATTTGATTTGATCCCTTTAGCCAAGATTCTTTTTGGATAAGATGTCTTTAGGATAAGGTTACTTTTTTGTAAAAAAAATACTTTAGAAATATCCACTTGCCACTTTTCCAAAAGTGACAAGTGTTTTATGACCTAACCCTAGTCTTCACCTCTTCTTTATAAATAAGAGGGATGACATTGTAAAGGGTGGATGATGAATATAGTAACAAAGATCTACTGAAATTTTCCAAGACTCTTTGTATGTACATATTTGTTAGATTTTAGTTGTTGGATGTGTCACTTCTTGGTTAAGGGTTGAGGGGTAGAAGTAAATGTTTGTTATGTTAGCTATCTCCAGGATGGATTGGTTAGATAGGTGTTTGTTGCTGATTCCTTGGGTTTAACTTGCTTTCTTTTATCTTCTAACAACTTGGTTTAACTTGTTTGATGTGTTTTATTGCATATTTTCTGAAGTACTCAATTATTTTCATCCTTAGCTGGTGGTTGGGAGTCCTAGGGCCCCTCAGGAAAACCCTCAAATAGGTCCCTTAGTTGGTTTTTCATACTTGTTTTCTTTCTTTCTTTCATGTATATTTATATTATGTTTTCCTAACATTAACCTTGTTGTCCCAAATAGGAAAAATTGGTCATTTCAAATAATTCCCCCTTACCTGACAAAACCATCTTAGTTAGTTGTTATATACTTTTTATGTGCAATTTTTGTTATATTTAATTTATTTTTCCATACATAAATACTAAAATTTTGTTGTTTTCCCACAAGGACATAACTAGTCACCTACTCTGCTTCTCCTAAGCATCCGGGGACCATTTAAAGACCCTGCTTCGTGTAAAGGCCAGTGTGGATGAAAGAAAAACATCCATTTGATCAAGTAAATCTACCCAATCACTCTCATAATCACTTTATATATCACTTACACTCATTCTGAAATTTTCGGTACACACACCAATGTTGATATGCTTAATTTGTGTAGACAGCTTGAGTAGTTTACTTGTGAATTTAGGTTAAAACTCATATATACTTGCATAGATAAATCACACTTTCTATATTTCAAATACTAAACTTCCAACCTCATACAAGGAGTTAGTTGGGGCTTCCATGCACATGGTATCCTTGTCACTCGCAAAGAGCCTTAATCCATTCCTTTGGGTTGAATGGTTTAATCGTTATTTGTAATTAGTTAATCTTATCATATTTTCATTGTATAATTCTTCTATTCGCTAATTCCATATGGATTCCCTAAAGTCATATACAAAAATAAACAATCTAAATACATGTTAAAATTCCCATAATACTTGAAAACAATTCAGGGTTCCTTCCATACACTAAAACAAATTATATTATTTAGCTACATACATATTATTTAGTCAGTGACATATATGTCACCCATCTATTTACTTGTTTTATGTATATAGTTTTAGGATATAATTCAAATTGTGTAAACTGTAGAGGTTAATAATTTGTGAAAGAAATACATGACCCTCACCGGTGGATGACCTTGATATTCATTTCAAGCAATTTCACCTTTTGTAGGATACCAAGAATGCTTAGGGAGTCTCATCAGAGCCCCTTGAAGTTGTCTAGTTAGTACAAGCAGAGTGACACCTTTCCTTAGTATCACATGGTCAAGGAGTTGATTAACTTATCTTGGTTGGAATACTACTTTTCTTTGGCAAGCTCAGCTAAAAATCCCTTTAATGAGGTCCTGGGCCTCTTCCTTTGGTGTATCCTTATTCCATCCAAGAGGCTTTAAGAGCCTGGAAGCGCTATTGACGAGAAGTGGCTAATCCCTGTTTCTCTGAAATGCATGGGGCATTCTTCAACCTAATCACCATGGTCTGATAGGACTACTCTTCTTATACTATTTGGCACATGTAGCTCTAGGATGTGTTTGTTTGATCGGGATAACCTTCAAAACAAGGTGGTGGCCAAGGAATGTGATAAAAACTAAAAATTGGCCAATAAAATACTTTTAAAGTCAACCTTTCGTTAGTCCACCCTTCACCCACAAACCGAAATTTGAAGTTGTGAATACTTTCCTTATATCATAGTTGTAACAGCTTGTAACAAGGCTATTCATCCCCTTTTACAACCCCCTTTTGATTTAACAATATTTTGGGATCACTTCTCGTCACCTCGAGGTATCAAGCCATTTTGGGCTTGTTTCCTTGTCTTGAAAGCTTTGAACAACTTTTTGTTCACAATTTACAACCATACACAGGACTGGTTGTATCTTTTAAGCTCACATTCCACTCTTGTTTTGCACTTTTTTACTTGAGGCATCCATTGGTTAATTAACCAAGACCCCGGTTTACACCGAGAACCCATTCTGGTACATTTTCCAACGCTTTAAGGGAGAGAACAACTCGTTGTTCACTTTATTTAGTTAGTTGTCCAAAAAATCAATGAGCTTATTTTCATCCTATACTATCCATGTGTTTCACCTCACAGGCCATTTTGGTCATCCAAGAAGCTCAGGGAGGAAAACCCTAGGTGGGTGGTCCTAAGAAAGATTCCTTGTGAGTCTTTCAACTCTCTTTTTTCCCCTTTATTAACAACCAAATACTAAATACAAAATCACCACAAATAGATGTACAAGAACAATATGAAAATCTCCTTATTACTATCAAACCCTTGAGGTAGGGAAACACCATACAATGGATCCTATTATTGAAGGAATCCTCCTGCTCACTCTTGCGTCTTTGAGGGAGAATCCTCCTAATGAGCTTCAGCTCTAAATACAATAATTCTCTTCATATCCCATTACATTGCTTGAACCTCTTTACATAGTGCTACCATCACCTAATAACATTCTAGAGGAGGATTCTTCTAGAAGTAGAACCTTCTAAGAAGTCCCTTACTTATTATATCTAACTACCAAAGTAGGCCTTATTTAATAATATAGTTGACCTAGTCCACCTTACATTGAATGGCTGGCACTATTATCATCAATTATGGGCACTATGGGACGCCACTACTACCTCTCTATCTACCTAACATTCCATCCCTCCTATGAAAGCGTTGTCCCTAACCATGTAATACCTCATATACCATGGTCCCACGGATAATTGTGGACCAATGTTGAATAAGACTGGAGAAGCAAGGTCCCATGTAGAAAAGGAGAGCCACAATGATGAAGTTAGTCCAACCACCATTGTAAGTCCGGGTCCCATTTCCAAGTGATCATGTGGAACTGCGGGAATATTTTGGAACCCAATAACCAACTCCAAAAATGATGCTCCAAAGATAGACACCGTCATGTGGATCCAAATAAGAAGATTCATCCACATAGTTGAAAAGGGCCATAGAAGAATATGGAAGGAATAATACCACCTAGATATGCGATGGACACTGGTAATAATCATTGGTTCTCGATTTGTCACATTGATACTCTACAAGGTGCGAGAGTCATCAAATAAAATATCAAAGTGCTTGTCATCCCGTAAATGACAACTACATCCATATATACCAATCATCACACTAGTCCTCAGTAATCATACCCATAATATATTTCTTGATTATATTCATTCTCATGTCTTCCATAAGAAATCTCTCATGGATGTTATTGATGCAGGAGAATCTCTCCACATCACCTAGCCAGCCATCGCTTGGCTAAAGATGTATTCAAGGATGAAGAGAGGCACAAACCTCATCTTCAATTTCTTGAATCGAATGTAATTAATGTTGTAGGATATTGAGCCATGGAGCCATGCCTTTGTGTACGGGCATTGAGTAGGTAGGCCTTTAATTCCTTGAAGGCTGAGATCTGTCCGATTTGTAGACTAGATAAGCCATTCAATATAATTGAATAGGGTAGGTAGATTGGAGGAAGAGCTCAAAGATCCCCCCTCATGTAAAAGATCAATTTCGATCTCATTTTGATAGGAGTTAGAGAGAGAGAGAGAGTTGATGGTAGAGAGGTCTACGAGTAGAGAGTAGAAGAGAAGGAGTCGAGACCCAGCCATGCTTGCCTCGTGGTAACACCTTGTACAAAAATGTGCATTTTCCATTTCAATGAACCACAATTTTTCCCCGCATTAACTCGTTGAATGAATGTTTGTGAGCGTTCTTTATATGTCGTGGAATGTATAAGCTATTTTTATGCATTTGTAAGAGTTGGTATCAATCTTGAAGGTATTTGAGGCTTCACACCGAGGGTGTGACAAAATGTTGTGGGTTCTGATAGCCGTGCGCAGAGGGTGCATTTATGAACTCTACGAAGTCGCATAAAGTTAGCGCCATGGGGGCATAGAAGTTGAAATCAACAAGTCAGAAGAAAAACCTGTGAGGTTACTAAATACCTCAAGAGGCGTCAAGAAGCAATAATATGCATTTAAACTCTTGAGATCTATGAAGCCTTCCAAGTGGGAATTGAGCACATGCATCATAATGCATTGAGAAGAACATTGGTGTGAGTTCACATAGGAAAACCAGAATCACTAAGGATTCCGAGAGCTCCTCGCCAGGAGCTCATTGGAGTGTACAAAGGGTGCATTTAAGAGATTTAACCGTTGACATCTCCTAAGAAGATACTCTACCAGGTGGGCATTGAGCAAGTGTGCATATAGGTATCAGGAGAAAAGAACTCTTTGAGTTCAAGATTGGAAGAAGAGTCCAAAGAAAGGGACTCTCTACAGTTTGTTGAACACACCCTGAAGATTTAGCAAGAGGTTGCTTGAGTGGAAGGATAGCCAAGAGGGCATCCCAATTCTTAGAAGTCTGGGTGAGAAGAATGGAGAAGGAACTATTTTCTTAGAAGTCTGGACGAGAAGAGAAATTCAGGAGGAATAGCACTTTGCATGTGTGAAGACTCTACAGAGGCACAAGAGTTGAAGAATCCTTCAAGGGTTCAAAGATAAAAGCTTAGGATGAGTAGTGCTTTAGGTGCATGAAGCCATAGCTACAAAGAGTGTAGAGGCCAAAGAACTCTTTGGAGGAGTTCAGAGTCTATAAAGGTCATGAGAGACAACGTTACATGCCAGTGAGGACTTTGTCTGTGGAGCTTTACTGGCCAGTTGTGGTATCGAGTGAGAACGCGTTTGTATATTTCAAGCATAGGGAGAAGGCAAAGGAAGAAAATAGAGTGTTGAGACTCGCGGATGGTTGTTTGCTGGTAGGCAACAATCAAGAAGACAGCTTAGGAAGACTATAGGAGAAGTTGAGATTAATTCTGGGGTGGCAAAGGACAAATGAGATTTTCCCGGGGCTGATATATAACAAGATGGCTATTGAAGGTCAGATATGTCGGAAGGATCCCCGTGAGCTGATGGAGAACAACAAAGGGGAAACTAACTTGGTCGGCTACATTAGGGAAATAATGGAAGAGCTTGCATTGTGGATGCAACGGAAAGCCAAGTCGAGATGGGTATATGAATGTCCCATGAGGAAGCCAAAGGCAAAATGGTCAGTCAAGGAGTTGATGGCTAAAAGAGTGTGTAGGTTGTTAAGAGGATGGTTGAGGCATACCGAAAACCTCGATGGACCCTCGGGAGGGATGGTTCAGACATGTGAACTAGAGATTGGAAAATTTCTTGATGAAGAGAATGAAATGGGATCAGCTGGACATCTCAAGAACTGCCGACAGAGATAGAGGAAATTCCAAATTGCTGGCAAGGAGTTGAGATCAGCTAAAGATCCTATGGACTGCTAGGAGGACATCCAGAATTTCACATTGCCAACCTGGCAATGAAATGAGGGGTCACCGCGATCTAAAAGATCGCTGTGAGGGGAAAGGTTTCTAGTTTGCCCGGTGGGAAAAGGGAACGTAGATGGGAATCGGCTTGATTACATGGAATGCCGGTTGGTAGTGGAAGCATCTCAAATTTCTAGGAGGGAAGAGATAAGAATACGATATCCTCAAAGTCTCTTGGACTCAAGGGTGAGTTCAATTCAACAAGGGTGTCATGAAGATGGGATTGGTTGATCTCATAGCCTACCAGAAGCAAAGCAGGAAATCCCATGGCTGCCGTGTGGGTAGGATGAAATGTGATGAGACAATCTAAGAGTCTCTGATAAACTCGTGAGGGTGGATTTGAATCAACCAAAGTAGCTGATAGAGAAGGAAGATTGGAGAAATCTTCTAATGATCGGGGGAATTGAAATATTCCCACCATTTGCCATCCCAAGAGGAGGTAGAAATCTACATTGTGGTTGATAAGGCAACAACAACGTATCAAGGACAGCCAGCTTCCAGACTGCCGAGAAGAATTGGAGCATTGAGACTACCTACAAGAAGAAGGAGAGGATGATGAGCATCCGAAGAATGGCTCAATATTTTCATCCGTGAGGATCGAAAAGACCTTAAACCCGAGTTTGCGTAAGAAGAAGAAGAAGATGCGCATAAACAATAGTTTGTTGATCTGTATGAACAAATTAAATCCCCGAAGAGAAGGGTAATAATGAAGAGCATGCACATCCAACAAGTAAGTTGGTAGAAAATGAAGAAGGCATGGGAGATCATGCTGATCAACCCCATTTGTGCAGAGTACTTATGGAGTTGAGGAGATTGCATGAATAGGGCCAGCCATTTCAGCAACTGGATGAGGTGATAGAAGACACCTAAGGATGATGGTAGAGTCAATAGAGACTTTCAGCAAGGAGAAGCTAAGAAGAATAAAAGAAGCAACAAATAACAAATGCTATAAGCAACAACAGCTAACATCAGGTGGGAGATGGAGCGATGAACGTTCAAAAATTTGTTTGGGATCCAAGAGGATTTCTAACAACCGAGATGGGAAGCTCATGAGCAGGAGCTCATGAATTTGCAGCCGAGGAGTATGATGTAGGAGAATCTCTCCACGCCAACCATGTGCCAGCCAGCCAACCATCGCCGACAAAGATGCATTCAAACATGAAGAGAGGTGCAACCCTCATCTCATTTTGAATTTGAATGTAATTAATGTTGTAGGTTGTTGAGCCATGATCCGCACTTTGTGTAGGCATTAGAGTAGGTATGCCTTTAATGTTTGTAAGGTCGAGATCTAGATCCATTTGTGGATTCGACAACCCATTCAATGTAATTGAATAGGGTAGGTAGGATTGAGGGAAGAGCTTGAAGAGCCCCCCATGTAAAAGATCTATTTCAATCTCATTTGATAGGAGCTGGTGAGAGAGAGAGAGTTGATGGTAGAGAGGTCTACGAGTAGAGAGTAGAAGAAAAGAGCCAGAGATCTGTTACACACCGCAAGCTCGAACACCTTGTACAAATAGGCATTTGCCATTTTAATACCAACAACAGCTTTTCCCGCACACTCGCGTTAAATGAAATGTATGCGGGAGTGTTCTATTTATGCTTTGAATGTATGATGTGATTTTGCATTTGTAGGAGTTGTTTTGGATTCAAGCTTGGGAGGTCTTTGAGGCCTCAATACACTAGGGAGTGCGTGACGTAATGCTGCCTTGATAGCCGCACGAGGGGCTTTTACTTCTCAACTCTTACGAGTCGACAGAGGCGCATGGGCAATGGGTTTAAATCAATAACTCTGAGAAATACCCATGAGGTTGTTGAATACCTCAGAGGTAAGGGTCATGGAGAAGCACACACAGCCAGAAGAAACTCTCTTTATGCTCTATGAAGCTGCCAAGTGGGAATTGAGCAATGCATAGTGATACATTGAGAAGAACTTTGTTGTGAGTTCACACAGGAAAACCAAAATCACTAAGGATTCTCGAGAGTCTGCCAGATGGGCATTGAGCAGGTACAAAGGCTGCAATGTAAGAGGATAGAACCTGGACGCCTGTAAGAAGATACTCTACTAGGTGGGAATTTGAGTTAGTGTGAAAAAGTGACATAGGCATCAGGAGAAAGAACTCTTTGAGTTCGTTGAAGAAGAGTCCAAAGAAAGGGACCCGCTGTGGTTGTTGAACACCCTACGATCTGCCAAGAGGTTGCTTGAGTGAAGATATCCAGGAGGGCATCCCAATTCTCCATTTGAAGGAGAATGAAGAAGGGACTATTTTCTTAGAAGTCTGGGAGAGAAGATAATCAAGATGGATAGCCCTTTATGTGTGCAGAGACCCTATAGGGGCACAGGAGTTGAAGAATCCTTCAAGGGTTCAAGATAAAATCTCGTGGAGGAGGCATTGCTTTTAGGTCTAAGGAGTATGTAGCTACAAGGGGAGTGCAGAGGCCAAAGAACTCTTTGGAGGAGTTTAGAGTCTATAAAGGTCACGAGAGACAACGTTTACACGCAAGTGTGCCAGGACTCGAAATTGTGGACCTCACAGAGGAAAGGAAAATATCGAGGCCTTTAGTCTTGGAGAAATATTCCAAGCATCGAAAGAAAGAAACAAAGCTCGAGGAGGTCAACATTTGTCGCCGTCTGCCGAAAGGATTTGGACCGTTGAGAGTTTCACGTCCAGGGAGAAGCAGGAGGAGTGCACAGGAAGGACAGATCTGGACCATCGATCTTGATTCAAATACCCGCCATCCATTGATCTCATTAAGAGTCAAGGGGTTTAAAGCTTTCATGAACAGGGAGAAGAAAGTCCCGGAAGAGTTGGTTTTATCGGAATTTCGGCTAATCGAGATTTGAAAGTCCTATGGAAGGAGATCGAATTCCGGTGGGATGAAAACCCCGAAATAGATTTGAGTCATCCGTTAGTTGGGACACGTAGTGGAGATTGGAAGCCATTGGCATTTCGAAGTTCGAAACTTCAGATCGGCGGGACAAGATGCCAGGAAATTTTGGGATTTGATTTTGTGAAATCACAAAATGGATGTGGACTGCCCATCTTGGAGGGACTCGTGGAAGAAATCAAGGCCTTCGGAAAAATCTCGAGGAGAGTCCATTGGCATATCAAGGTTTGGCATCAAGAATCCTCGAAGATAGAGATCCATGCATTTCGTAACCGCTGTCCTAAATTGCAAATGGAGGTGGGACCATCCATCTTGTGGAAGGATGTAAACATGGAAATCCAAGAATTTGGGAAAACTGATAGAGATCCATTTCTACATTTCGATTCAATGCTTCATGAATCTTGAAGACAAGAAGCACACACATTTTGGAAATGCATAGTCCAAAACCTTGACACAAGGTGGAAAGCTCCGCTGTGGGGCCAACTGACGTCACTTCATCATATTGAAGGTCAAAAGGAAGGAACAGCAGTGAGGAGGATTCTCGCATCGGGAGAAACTGAAATGTGAAATCCCTCAAAGAGGTTTCTAGTCGACGCCATTATATCGGAGAGTCGGGATTTGGAGGATTGGGAATCTTGAGGACAAAGTGTCCATGCATTTCTGCATTTGAAAGCCCGAATCACAAAAGACATAGGATCAAGGGTTATATGGAATATGGTCACATGGACCAGAGATAGCCATGGGGATAAACGCTGTTGGAAGCTTCATATTTTGGCATTTCAGATTTCGGTGATTGAAGAGAGAAAACAGGGTTCTCGTGTCATCGGGAATTAGGAAACCCTGAATCTTGAAATCACATTTCCTATGGGGAAGAACCATGGTCATGTTCGGGGCCATGAGGGAAAAGAAAGGACCCGTGGATTGATTTAATAGAGATTCCAGTAGGAAATCAGAAGAGCCGCCTACTACCTAACCAGACAATCGATCCCATGAGCGCACTTGGAGCTTGTCTCGCGACCGCTTATCCAATGAATCTTGAATACTACAAAAAATATCATTGAGGCCATCTCAAGTAAGGTCATGCAATCTAGCATCCAATGTGTCATACAATTGTGATTTTAATGTTTCAATTTGTAGAATTTCTTTGAGGGCTGGAGAGGAAAACATCCATATGAGCACCTTATGAACTCTTTGGTCCCACATCCGTCATGAAAAAACCTCCAAAATAGAACAATAAGTTACAACAGGAAAATCACGGCCTTTTCTAGAAAAACCCTAAAAAAATGTTGAATTTTAAAATGCTCATAACTTCACTCCACGGACTCCGTTTTGGCTGATTTATTTTTTGAAATTTGGTGAAATTATGAGAACTCATATCTATAATTTGTTTGGGAAAATTCAACACCAATTTCTACATAAATAAAAACACCTGTGTCAGCTCATGAAAACCCCTAAAAACCGTTGAATTTAAAATGCTCATAACTTCACTTCCCGACCGCTTCTCGGGCTGATTTGTTTGAAATTCGTGAAATTTTGAGAGGAATTCATATCTGTAATTTTTTTTGGGAAAATTTGGCCTCTAGCTACTACATAAATACAAACAATTTGTGTCGTTGCCTCTAGAAAAATATATGAAAATTTCATATATTTTAAAAACTCAATATTTTGACTTCCCGGACACCATTTCAGAGAATTGTTTTTTTTAACTTGGGTTGTTTTCCTGAGAGGAACTCATATATACAACCTGTTTCTACAAATTTTGGTACTTCTAAATATACCGAAAATTTCTATAATGTCGCTGCCCTCTTTTTTTTCTTCTCCTAAAAACAAATCTACAAAAATAAAAAATATTTGCCTAATGCTATTCCACAAGGAAAGTGATTTGATACCACTTGTTAAGCACCAAATAATAAATACAACTCACCAAAATAGATATACACAACAATATGAAAAATCTCCTTTATTACTATCAAAACCCTTGAGGTAGGGAAACACATACAATGGATCCTATTATGGAAGGGGTCATCTCATGTTCACTTGCCTCTTTGAGGGGGGCATCCTCCTCTAATGAGATTTAGCTCCAAATACAATAATTTTATTTCCCATTACATTGTGTGAACCTCTTTATATAGTGCTACCATCACCTAAGAACATTCTATAGGAAGAATTCTAGAAGTAGAACCTTCTAAGAAGTCCCTCTTACATTTATTATATCTAACTACCCATTTATTATATCTAACTACCATAGTGGGCCTTATTTAATAATATAGTGGACCTAGTCCACCTACATTGAATGGCCTCCACTATTATCACTATAGCCCTCTAGGCCCCCCCACTACATATCTCTATATACCTACTGACTCCTTTCATTATCAGCTTCTCAAGAGAAGGACCACCTGATGTGTGGGTAGTCTTTGCCTCATGCCGAGCTATCAAAGAGGTTGTAACCGGCTTCACAGATGGATAGGTCAAATCTGTCCCAATGGACATATTTTTATAACACCACCATGATGGAGATGGGTCAACAAACTCCGTGAATCATGTTGAAGACCCACAACCAAACACTGCAAGTCATGCTAGGGGAATCACCTAGTCATCAATGAAGTCATGTCAATGTCACGCCTCCGACCTTGTACATCATGTGGGAGTTGATTCTCTCACCTTTTCCATTCATGTCTAGAGTCAATGAGAAGCCTATATGTCTAAGACGTAAGCCTAAATTCCTTGCAGGAATTTCTCATGAAATCACCTTACTAGTTGTCTCATGTTACTGCTTGGATACCTGAAGTGTGGAGATCACCTAAGGGTCCTTCAGATTCTGAGGCGTCTTTGGTTTTCCCACATCCTGTTTCTTCGTTGATTGAAATGATAGTCATGCCGATGTAATACTCTCCTAACCATACCCTCGTTTTTGAGGGTGATGTGTCCCCTATCCCTGTTATCATGCATCCTCTTCAACCTAGAATTGAAGAATTGGTCATACGAGTGCAATATTTGGTCAATCCAACTCTCCTTGTGGAGGGTGATGCATCCTTCAACCTTGTCATTATCATTCCTGATACTACACATTCTGAACAAGAGAGAGTTTTTCTCTCCTTGAGTACTCTCCCTCCAAGTCCTGAGGAAGTTCCCTTTCATTGGGATGGTCTTCTGGGGTATCCAATGCCTCCACCTATGTCCTTTCCAGTAAGAGACATTATATGATATATAATGGAGATGATAACTTCCTCTAGCACTTTATTCGTAAGATACTAACATTCCATAGAAGTCCATCACGGGTGCCTTGGCTTCCCCTGTGACTTGCTGCCTAGAAACTCCCAAGCGATTCTGAGTTAATATATTTTCTGACTCATCTAAAAAGTGAAAAGATTGTCCAGTGATTTGTGCCTTTCAAACTCATTAATTTGGACTTGAAAGGTTGTGATTCTTAGTTAAGCTCTTTTTCGACAAATTTTCAAAAGGAGAAAATATTGTCGAGTGAACTTGTCTCTTTCACACTCATAAATTGGATTTGAAAGGACATTTATTTGGTATAGGTTTATGATGCAGGAGCATGGTGATCAAAGAACAAGAGTGAAAGACAGTTTGGCGCACTAGCACACATTTTGAAATATTTTAAATTTCAAACAATCAATGTATTAATGTAATATCTGACAAGATTTTTGAGTTATGAGTGTCTTTAATGACTGAAGGGTGAACCATCATGTAAGATTGATGGGGAAATGTATTTTGGTTCATCAATCAGATCGTAGTACACATTTGGATCTTGAGCTCTTATCTGTCTGACTTGATATTTATTGTAATAAGTGTTAAGTAGTTGATAGCATTAAAATCCATTTAAGATAGCGTAGAATATTTGGAGGGAATGTTCTAAGAGCATCTCTTTGTATAAAGCTTTGTAATATTTCCCAGTAAGGGTTGTTGTTGATGATCGTTGTTGCTGCGGATAAAGGAGAATCGAGAAATAGTTGAATCTATCTTTTAAAGGTTAAGGAATAGTGAAGAATAGTGTATGTATGTATACAAGTTTCAGTTGGATGAATATAACAGAGATATATTGTCCCAAATGTGTATTGGCTATGTGTCTATCTGAATGAATGGTAGATTTTTTGTTATTTTTCAATTCTTTGTTATTTTTGTTCTTGAATCCATGACTACAATTACTTTGTTGAATGTATAAGTCATTTTGAGGAGTAGATAAGTTTCAATAATTTATCTTCAGTGAGAGAGTGCAAGGTGTGCATAGTGTCTGCAAGGAGTGCGTGACCAAGTCTATTTCGACTCGAGAGCTCAGAAGAGATAGTGGAACTCATATGTATGCAAGTAGTGCATTGTTGTCTACAAGGAGTGCAAGATAGAGCTTTCAAACTTGAAATCTCAGGAGGAATAGTGTGATTTCAGTAATGTGAGGTCAAAACGGTTGGAGCTATCCACAAGGAGAAGTTGAGTGTGGATGAAAGTCTGTTGCAAAGTGTGCACAGACCAGGAATTAGACTAAGTGTCGAAGTGAGTGTTCAAAGGAACCCAAGGGAGTAAAATCTCAGGAGGGAGAGCGACAGAAAGATTCAAGGAAGGAAGTCCCTGGAGTCTTCACTGAAAGTGAGTGACTGCGAGATTTGTTCTTGGAAGGAGATGAAAAATTCTAGACTGTTAGATCTGGTAAAGCTACATGAAAGATAGTCATGGAGTGTTTCAAAGTGTTTTAGAGTTCGGCAAGTTCAAGGAATTGGAGAAATCCGAGTTGCGAAGTCTGAAGTCGCGATTCAATATTGACCGTCGATCCCAAGAGGGAACGTGGAAATGGATTGGGTATTTTGGGAATCGGAAGATCAGAGGTTGTGGGAAGATGGCCTAGAGTTTCATAGAGTCATGAAGTCTGAACCTTAGTGGGGCCAACGAATCTAAGGAGATGTGTGGCAGAAGTTTGGAACCTTAGAGAAGGGTGTTTCAGAGAGAATAAAGAGAAGGATTCGGGATATCCTTGAATTTCAAAGGACAAAGAGGTAAACCCATGGTCATAGCTATGGTCGCTTGCGGAAGAAACCTGTGTGTGTGGGTAGAGTAATTTTGGGTGCTCGTAGGGACCCAAGGAGTCACTCTGACTTAGTATTTCAATTGATCCAAGACTTGGAGGTCGATTATCCCTTAGAAGGGAAGGGGGTTTTGCATCAGATATGGTATCAAAGCGAGTACATAATTGACTTATGTAAAGAAAGGAGATTAAATTGATATCAAGGAGAGGTATCATAAGCGTCATCACAATGCCACCTATGATACGTGTTGATCTGCCTGTAGCCAACATAGTTATGGTAAGAGAAATGAGAGAGTTGTGTGCAAGGCTAGATGCCATGGAAACAACACAAAGGAGAGTGCCAGATGTTAGAGATGTCAAAGAGGCAGAAAATGAAGAAGTAGAAGTTGAAGAAGCTGTAGCTGAGGATGTTGTGGAAGAACGCTTGTTAAGAGCGGTTGTCAAATTGGGTGTCAGATAAAATATTGACATCCCTATGTATGAAGGAAATCTAGACACAAAATAATTGCTTTACTAGATACGAGCAATGGATAAGTATTTCGACTATGAGGATGTCGAAGAAGATAAAACGGTAATACATGTTGTCACTAGGTTGAAGGGACATGCAACGTTGTGGTGGAATGAACTGCAGGTCGAAAGGAGGAGAAAAGGAAAGAAAAATATGAAGAGTTGGGATCGAATGGGAGCCAAGTTGAAGGAGAAATTCATGCCCAAGGATTACCAGATAAATCTGTTCAGGAGGATGCAAAACACGAGACATAGAGGATTGACTGTGAAGGAATACACATAAGAGTTCTATAAGTTGAGTATTAGAGATGGACACAGAGAGAGAGATGAATAGAAATTTTCCAGATACATTAATGTCTTGACGTACGATATTCAGGATGAGATTAGTATGGTGACAATTAGGATAGTAGAGGATGCATATCAAATGGCACTAAAGGCAGAAGAGAAGTTGGCTAGGAAGTAGAGTTAACAAAACAAAGGTCGAAGTTTGAACAGAGGCAAGGGAGTTTCCCAAGATAAAGCACAAAAGCCCCAAGATGAGGTGGAGAAGCCACATAGTCACTCTGAGAGAGGAGGATGTTCCCGAGGAAGATAGAGTGGTGGTAGAAGTTATTTTCCCAGTGGAATAGGAAGAGGCAGAGGAGGAGAAATGATATTTTATGCCTGTGGAAAGACAAGACATATGTCTTGGGATTGTCCTGAGAGAAAGAAAGGAGGTGAAGCTCACATATCAGAAGCACAGAAGAGAGATGTTGAGACAGAAGGTGCAGAGGATGGGATATCCTTGATGATGAAGAAGTTTCTTTTGAAGCAAGAGAAAGATACTGAAAAACCAGTATAGAGGAACAATTTGTTCAGGATAGCCTGCAAAACAAAGGACATAGTTTGCAAGGTGATAATTAAGAGTGGGAGCACTAACAACTTAGTATCCATGGATATGGTGGAGAATCTAGAGCTGGAGATGACTACACATCCGACACTGTATAAAGTCTCATGGTTGCAAAAAGGTCATAAGGTAAAAATTACTAAACAATGCCTCGTTGAATTTAAAATAGGAGGATATAGGGATGAGATTCTATGTAATGTAATTCCTATGGATGTCTATCATGTTTTGTTGGGAAGACCCTAGTAGTATGGCAAAAATGTTTTTCATGATAGGAGGAGAAATACATACACCTTATACAAGAATGGTAGAACACACATGTTGTTGCCAATTGAGGAGAAAAAGGTGAAAGAGGAAGCCAATGCGAGCATACTTCTCATGAGTGGGAAGGAACTCCATAGTGAGGAAACTAAAAGTTATCCTTACCATTAATTCACTAGAATATTTTCCTAAGGAAGTTCAGGAGTTGTTAGAGAGCTTTGTTGATATTGTAGTGGATGAGTTGCCAAACTCATTGCCACCTATCAAAAGCATCAGTCATCACATTGACTTGATACCAGGAGAAAACCTGTTGAATAAAGAAGTGTACAGGTTGAGACCTCAAGAGAATGAGGAAGTGAAAAGATAGGTTCAAGATCTATTAGAAAAAGGATTGGCCATATAAATCTTCAGTCCATGTGCAGTACCAATTGTATTAAGTCTAAAGAAGGATGGAGGATGGAGAATGTGTACGGACTCGAGACCCATAAACAATATTGCTATCAGGTACAAATTTCCATTGCCAAGGATGGATGACTTCATGGATTTCTTGAGCGGAGCATGGATTATTTTAGGGGCTAAATTTCGCTCATGGGCTAATTTTCCATGGTTTTTCCAAAAACGACATTCGCTATTTTAAAAATGATTCACCCAAATTCTATAGGAAAAAATTATTTTACCTTAAAAATAGCCAAAATTTTATAAAAACTATATAAAATACTTAGAAATTTGAATATCTTAAAAAAAAGATCGCCAAACATTTATAGTTGACATATGAAGGATTAGTAATATTCGCCAAGGTTTCTACATTTTAAAATAAATTTCCATCCTTAAAATCATCCCTGGAGTGGAGCCAACTATTTTTCAAAAATAAATTTGAAAAGTGGATATCACCAAATCAGGATGAGAGATGGTGATGAGTGGAAAACAACATTAAAGACGAATGAGGGGCTATATGAATGGATTGTTATGTCGTTTGGCTTAACGAATTCCCTGGGTACTTTTATGAGACTGATGAATGAAGTGTTAAAGGATTTCATTAATAAGTTCATGATTGTATATATGGATGATATACTAGTGTTTAGAAAAGATAAGGAGGAACACTTGAGACATTTGACATTGGTGATGAGGAAGTTGCAACAAGAGAAGTTGTTGATTAATCTAAAAAAATCCTCTTTCATGAAGTCAAAACTCATTTACTTGGGTTTTGTCATTTATTAAATCCTGAAAAGGTGAGAGCAATCATAGAATGGTCATCACGAAAGAATATCTTTGAGGTAAGAATATTCCATGGGTTAGCAAGTTTCTATCGGAAGTTCATCAGAAATTTTAACATGATTAGCACTCAAATGATGGATACAGTGAAGAAGAGACATAAGTATTTCAAATGGATAGAAGAGGATGAGAGGAGCTTCAACATATTGAAGGAGAAGATAATTGAACAACTGATTATAGTTTTGTCGGATTTTGGAAAGATATTTTAGGTAAGATGTGATGTGAGTGGAGTTGAAATTGGAGCGGTCTTAAGCCAATACAACAGACCTATTGTATATTTCAGCGAGAATTTGAATGAAGCCAAAAGGAAGTAATCCACATATGAAAAGGATTTCTATGCCATAATTCAATCCTTGAATAAATGGAGACATTATCTCGTACCGAAGGAGTTTGTTTTGTATAGCGATAATCACAATTTGCAATTCATAACCAGACAGGAGAAATTAAACCAGAAACATGCCAAATGGATAGAATTTATGCAAAATTTCACTTTTGTCATTAAACATATTTCTGGAAATGATAACAAGGTTGTTGATGCATTGAGCAAGAGAATTTTGATTCTTCAGGAATTTCAAGTCAAAACCTTGGGGTTTGATCACCTTAAGGAGATGTACCACAATGATCCAGATTTTGGAGAAGCATATGAAGTGTGTGTGAATCCT